>RQTK01000260.1:484899-496130 GCA_003991915.1 Elysia chlorotica
AAAAATTATTTGAAAGAGCGATGTTAAATAACGGTTCATCGCATTTGAGACCCATCAGTCAAATTTCGCTGGGGTTTTTTCCAGGTAGAGACAGTTGTGGTCTGAAGGATTGACGAGGGTTGGCGGTAGTGGATCAGTTGTATGGTCGGTTACTTTCATAGCTTAGTCGGCTGAACTTCATTCGATTCTAAAAGTAGAAGATGTACGTTTAAGTTTCTGTTTTAAAATAAATCCCAAGATTCCCTATTTTTCACATTAAAAGTAATGAGGAGTAAAGCAATCTTGTTAACAAAAATTATTATAATTTTTACCTTTTCGAAAATTAATATTTAAACTGCACATATCGCGATTCGCGGATCAAATATCGGTTGGAATATATTGAAATCTACAATTTTAGTCTAAATCTCAGCAGTGCCACCAATTCTCTGAAACCACGGGATTTAATCTGTTGCCAGGCGTAATATTTGTGTGCCACATAAACGATACATGAAGTAAGGGGGGGGGGGGCGTTGGTGATTTAAGAAGAAATTTATTGTCGATATTCGTTAACACCAGACGGCCCTGTGGCGCAACGGTAGCGCGTCTGACTCCAGATCAGAAGATTGCGTGTTCAAATCACGTCGGGGTCATCCTTTATTTTTATGTGTCTTTTTTCCTATTCAGGGCGGTGGAATCATTTGTTTCTAATTTTGTTGTTAATAGCTCTTTTTAACAGCCATGCTCTCCCGGTTATACATGGCGTATTTCAATCAAATCTGGTTGTAGAAGCCGAACGCTGTGGCGAATAATCTAAGTTTTATCTCTTCTTCTCATTTGTCCACGCTATCGTCTTCTTGCCAATAGCATTCCTCAGTGTTGGCTGGATCATGTTCACCATACACATCATAGAGCATCACGGTTTCGTTGTTGTTGTTGTTGTTGTTGCTATGGGTCCTATGAGAACCAAAGTTTTACTCTAGAGTGTCGTTTATTTTTACACTACAATATTTATTCTTGGAGTACAGTCATAAGAATAGTTGTATACGAAAGACCCAACAATGGATAAATAAAAAAGGGCTGCCTGAAGGTCTACGTTGAAGGTCAGGTCACCTGCCAGGGTTGACCATGCGTAGATTATTGGCTCACCTGTGTAGGGATGTAAGTTTGGTCGGCATCATACGGGATCGGAACAGCTGAATGGACCAACGCGCCAACCAACTCCCGCACGCAATGTTCGATGCAATGCTTTCATCAACTCGCCCATATGTCTATCGAAGTTCCATCAATCAAGCATATTTTACGACTTGCACTAAAATCATAATCAAATTCAAACCAAGCCATTCAGATATCGCCTGCTATTGTATAACCAGAGAGTGTGAAATAGTGAGATGTTTCACGGTGAGGATTTTGCATATAAGCCTTAAAATAATAAAGGCAGTTGCTTCCTTCTTCAAACCTTATTAAAAACTCGTTCTGAAGATTGTTTAACCGTCTTATTTTCAATAAAGAAATAGAGCGAGCACGCGCTACGCTACCTTCCCAAGTCAAAAGCATTGTGAGCTCTTTTTGTGAAACGTCTCACTAAATCTATAGTCATTGGTTGATTGGTAGAATCCCAATCAAATCACGCATGTAGCTCACAGACGTCCCTGACACAAAATACAACTGTTTGGTTGGACCCGTTGCTGATCCATTATTCATATTACGTTAATTTCGCCCTTTTCATTCCTCCCCCCCTCTCTCTCTCTCCCTCTCTCCCTCTCTCCCTCTCTCTCTCTCTCTTTTTCTATCCTTGAACAATATGTCAGTTCATCTCACCCCCTCTTCTTTTCTTTCTTCTCCCTCTCTTGCCCCTGCTCATCTTCTTCGTCCATATAAATCGATATACCTTTACCCTTTTCTTTAGATAGCCTTTTTAAACTTCTGACGCATCTGGGTTTTTTTTCCAAATGACCTTCATACTTTTAAATAAACGAAGTAAAACAAATATTTATGACGGTGACAATTAAGATCAAAACGGTAATAAAAAAAAGCACCAACAACAAAAGGAAAAAAACAAAAACAAAAAACCTGCAGAACAATACCTCCAACCAACAGCTTTAATCAATAAGATTGCCAAGACATTTCTAAGATATCCATTGATTAGAACCAACAACAACAAAATAATTAGAACAAAATGAATGACATTCAACAAACAAAGCCAAGCATAATTGCCACGAGAGATAATTTACTACGGTTATAAAAAGCAAATTAACACTGAAGACAGACAGAGAGAGAGAGAGAGAGAGAGAGAGAGAGAGAGAGAGAGAGAGAGAGAGAGAGAGAGAGAGAGAGAGAAATATCCATTATTAAAAACATTAGCACGCGAATTGAGTGGTGATGCCATAGAACCGGGTGTTGGGACATAAATGTTCTAAAAGCGAATACTTGTATCGGTGTATATGTGAGTGAGTGTTTGGATAGCATAGATTAAGTATATATTCGGCAAGAAAGTTATGGGAGAAAGTGTTTGGAATAGGAAAGGAAGTAGATGGTTATTATCAAAGAGAACCAGGAAGGACAATCCAACAAAGAACCTTTCAAGGCGACGGAGGTAATCTAAAAGAAAATCAATGGAGAAAATGCCAACCAAAGGTCACCCAGGGCTGTGGATGGGTGTGTCATGACTGTTAGATTTCTTTTCTGACCCTCCCCCCCCCCCCTCCTCCTCTCCCTCCCTCTCTCTCTCTCCCAGACGAGATGGTTAATTCTTTAATGCAAAGTATAATTTAAAAAAAAATGGAGGGGGGGGGAGGGGGAGCAAATTAAACTCTTTGCATAATTTTGTAGCCATTAAAAAGGATCACAATCGTTTATCTAGCCTGCCTGTATACACCTACCTACAGCTCCTACCACGGGATTATGTCTCTCAGTTTAGTTAATTGTGTTTCCAACTTGTATTGAATAGCCATCGATTATGTGCTGGGCCAGATGTTTGTTCTCCCAGCAGGGCGAGCTATGGTGGTCAGCCCAGTAAGCCTGGAGCAGAAAACTCTTTGTAACTGTTGGGTGAGCCGTCAACATTTCAGTAAAGAGTTAATAAAGGGACCCTGAGACAGACCACAATGGATATGTTGCCCACACGAAAGTCAATAAATGTATTGTGGTATTTCAGGTAGATTGTATGGGTCTAAAGTTAATATCAAGCAAAGCACTTAAGTTAAGTTTTATTATTAATGTACTTGTTCAGTTCGCGGCGATGACACTCTACACCGTCCAAAGTAAATAATGATCGAACAGAGACTGAGCCGTTACCCTTCTTTCGGTTTCACAAAACATTGTACGATTTACAATTTAGATACTTGATTTCAAAATGGGCCTTGTGTATTTTCCATCGCATTGTTGGTTGCCTCCCTGTAGTTCCTATGTTAAAAAAGTAGGTTAAAGAATGGAGCATTTGACCTGTCTCCTGTGTTATAAAAAAATTAAAGCAGGCTTAATAAGTAACAGAAAACACGAACAAATTATGGGGGAAATGTTTCGACTGTCTCTTTTCTTTGTGAAAACATTAAGCACCGTTCCCTGGTTAAGCAACTTGTTATCTCGTTGTTCCCGCATCAATGTTAATTTCTTATCTGATTCAAGTTGCTTGTTGTTGTTTTTTGTTGCGAGCTACTCTCAATGCATAAAAGTACATAAATACTCGTTTGAGAAAAGGTGAGTTTTTCTAATTATTTAGTGAGTATGCACATTCCACCAAAATAAGTGATTTAAGAAGTGTTGCTCTAGTAGCACCCGGCGCGACACCATGGCAGTCTTTATTGTTTTTCAAAACCCTATAAACCAGAGGGGCAATTAGACAACAATTATTTAGAAAACGCAGACAAATTTTAATTGTTTTTCAATTTCCCCATAAGGGCTGAACCAAGATTTCTGTATTGTGTATTTTGTATTATGTGTAACATCATTCTACCGCTCACATATTAACCACCTCTCCGAGATCACTTTAAATTTAAATTCCTGCTTTACTACTTGCCAGAGAGAAAATAAATATTTACATAACTATTCCGAAACTAAGACTAAGTAAATATGCTGTGTGTAGTACTAGATCTGCTGGTAAAAATGCTGTAACTTTTACAATGTTGCGTCATGCCTGTCAAGGATTTCACTGTTCAGTTTTGGATACTACCAGAGAACCCGTGCGACAGCCCGCATTTCAATTTGCATTTTCATCTCACTCACGAAGCCATGCATTTTGTATATATTTTTAGGCCCCTGAGAAGGTGGAAACAGCTTTAAAAATAAAAATTGTTATAGTTTGTACGTTTCCTCTATTAGAAGTAGTAAAATATCAGAAAGAAAAAAATGACGACCCTGAAAAGCATTTATTAATAAATTCATAAAACACTCCCGAAACTAATAGACTCCGCGAAAAATTGCAATATTGATTCAATGCCGTAATTAAAAGTCAATGAGTTGTTGTTTTTTAAACTTCATAGCGAGTGTATTTTAGTAAATAAAGGTTTACATAACAACCATGTCGTAATCTGTTCATAACTGATTAACTAATCTTTCCCATTTTAAAGCGCCAAACTTTGTTGCTATTGATCGTAGAGCCAGAAAATACGCAGTTTTTTGTGTAAAAATATAAAGAAAGTTTATCATTGCATACATCAGAGAAGAGAGAGGTCGATAGTTCCTTCCGCAACACAGCTCCCCTAGGTGTCGCTTAGCGTTACAAAAATTATAAGCCGCAATTATATGTAGTAATAACCTCAGTGCGGGCGAAGACCTTGATAGAACTTCATCCTGTTGGAAGACTTATAATAATTATTGGTTGAGATCTGATCTCAGGTGGAGTGTAGGAGACGCTGCCCTAAAACTTAGACAAACATTACCTTGTGTGCCGGACGCACTCAGATATCTGAGTGACGTCTCGGTTACTGATTGGATACTGAAGTCCGGTCAGCGTTTGGTCACCGACAGTCCACCTCTACTACTAATTATAATGGAAGTCCTTTGAGGTGACTTCGTTTCTCGTATGTTCACAACCCGAACTGGAACTTAATGTACCTAGAGTTCATCCTAAGTTCTCTCGGGATTTGAGTTCGCACGAAGTGACTAAACAATAGCTAATTAGTAGCTTTGATGGTAAAAGGTTTCGACTTAGTTCTCGTCTCTTTGCTCAAAGCCTGCGTGCGTGTCTGTCTCTTTTACACTATTCCAGATTATGGCATCTACTTTTTTGTGTGTCTGTCCATCTATTTTCTGTCCTTTCATGCCACTGATTTGTGTAGTAGGAATTATTGTTCTTTCCACCGATCAACACCTCCAGCTCCCACAGTTGGTACAATTCCTTCAGTCTGCCACTCACATGCTTCATCCAATCGGTCTCTCCGGTCCCATAGCTCTAGGGTCAGGGTTGGGCCACTTGCTCACACAATCCGATTTTCTGGCATGCATGATGACTCACGCTCTCTCTGTATCTCTGTCTCTCTGTCTCTCTCTCTCTCTCTCTCTCTCTCTCTCTCACTTTACTTTGTCTAACACTCTCAAGATTTCTCCCAAAATAGTGCGACACACTGCGTCTCACGTGTCATTCGACAAATCCATGTTTGGGGAGACTGGCTGTACTCCAGTGATATTCTATTTATAGACTAGATAGGCTAAACAACATGTCCGCCATGAGACAGACAGGAAGCTCTCGCTAGTCGAAATAAGACACCCACTCCTCAGCATTTCAACATTAGCTTCGGTTTAATTTCACTAATTATTTATTTTAAGCTAGAGGAATAATATTTAATGAGAGCACATCGATGTGAGTGGTGTTGGTTATAACGAGTCTTAGACATTGTATTTTCACTTGGTAAACTTTACGATAAATTTGTTAGATAACAGAGGAGAAACCCATTAGGTGCGTCGCATTAAGTGTGTTTTTAATCTATGTGGCTCCATGAAAACAGTGTATAGCATTTTACGCTTCCGTACTATTGTTTCCATTAACTACTTCTATATGCTAGCGTTGATTTAGAACTGATGATGATACCCATTCTTTCTTGATCACGTTTTTATTTTCTATTTTCATTGACGTAAGTTTTGTCAATAATTTGTAATCAGAGGCCTCATAACAAGGTTTGTTGATTTTTTTGTTTTCTTAGAAGACCATCTACATCCGTTTTATGATTTGGGGCTATGCTAGAAGGATATGACTCTTCATACACTCCTTTTGGATAAACGAAATATTGTCTACAACTGTATATTTATAAGAAACATTCAGAGCTGTGATTAAACCAGTCAGGGCATTACAAATTGTGAGACGTTGATATACATGTAGTACGTAAAGATTA
The DNA here is from genome assembly GCA_003991915.1 of Elysia chlorotica. NCBI lineage: Eukaryota > Metazoa > Mollusca > Gastropoda > Plakobranchidae > Elysia > Elysia chlorotica. The sequence continues at coordinate 491,205 of RQTK01000260.1, forward strand.
AAAAAATACTAGGTAGTTGTTGTTGGTTTTAATAGTCATTTTTCGATAAATCTATGAATAAATATAAAAGAATATGGCACAATTTCGAGTCAGTCCTGAAAAGTTTTGGGAATGTTTAACTTCCCAGACAAATTTACCCTCGTAACCAATTTAACTGTGACTGTTAGACATTCTATTGATCCAGTACAAAGGAGAATACAAAAGCATTCTCTCCACTGCTCGGGACAAATGTCACGTCCCTCGATTTTGGCGTTTTTTGTTGTTGTTGTTTTTTTTTTGTTTTTTTTTTGTTTGGGGGGGGGGGGGGAGTAAAAGGTCTGTTTGGTTGCATGCAGAACTAATGATGTCAAACTAGGCGATCAAACAAAGCAAAAACTCTTTCAGAAGTTTCTTGTTTGTAATGGGTCTCGTGAAACAAAAAGAAACATGACAGGTTTTATTTCTGGCAGTGAGAATCAATAGGAAAATCCGCTTAGTGCTCCAGAAAGAACTAAGATTGAAAAAAGGCTGTTTTAACGGATGGGGACAGACAGACAGACAGAGAGAGAGAGAGAGAGAGAGAGAGAGAGAGAGAGAGAGAGAGTATCACAATGAGGTTTGTATGGGAAATAATTTTGAGAACGTTATACCATCGTGATACCAGAGAGTATGTTGATTCTTTTCCCATTATGCACACACGTACATTCATTAGTTCTCTGTGCATAAAGTTAACCTATTTTTTCCTCTTTTTTTTAAATTTTGGCGTATCAAAAGCGCGGGAGCCTTGCTATGATCCATGAAACGAGTCTATGTGACACAGTGATCAAATGTTACAACGGTTGTTGTTGCGCTCTGTGAACTAAAATAATATACAATATTAGCGCACTGCACTCTTTTTTGTTTTTCTCTTCATTGCTTTATGCAAGTTTGGAGATGATTCAATCAAGAGATTCACCAATGAGTGACTGCAACCATCTGTCAACTTGTTGTGTGTGGGAACTTCATTATTAAAGTGGGCCCAGTAACGCCCGCATTAGCATGCCATTAAAGTATGGTCGTTGGGCAGCAAACTGGTAGGAACGCGCGGGGATCTGGTGTATACACGGGGGGAATACAATAGCCAGTGGAATTGGACGCTGACGGACGGAGCAAGTTGCGACAGAGCTGGTCCCCTGAGACTGTTGATGTCCTCAAGGGAGCCCTAGACTCGTCACGGGTCTGATAGTTGACCAGTATCACACCGGTTAGTCAGAATGGACGCGGTTTGTTCAGTCTTTTCCACAATGCTGTGACTCTCATTGTTTTTGTATTCCTTTCTCCCACTTACACTTTCTGTGTTTCGTTTTTCTCTGTGTTCCATATGTCATGTATCTGTTTCTTCCACTTAACGAACAAATATTCACTTTGTCTCCTGCATAATCTCTGCTTCAAGAAGCACTTGGTCTGAAAGAACATATAAGTGGGACATTGATTCTTCGCATATATTCAAATGAAACTTTTTAAATTGCATGTACGTTAATTCTATTTTTTCTGTTTAGCTTTTCAAACAAAATGGTCTGGTTTTCTTTGTTGTGCAGAAAACTAGATTGTAGTTTGCTTGTATTTTCTCATCGATCTTAGTACCATGGCCAGTGGCAGTTGTGTAGGAGACAGGGTACAAATTAATGGAGTGTCGGATTGACTTTCGTGTTGGAGCTTTTCAGCTTAATGATGCAGTAGCGTGTGCGTCAACCTGTTGACTCTCAGGGCAGAAATCCCACGGTATGTCGTGCCATCTGATTGATTAACGGGATGTTTTTACTACCTTCACCGAAATCCCACGCTCTAAAGGATTTGTGCGAATCTTTAGATTATCTTGCTGTTTGGTATTATTCGGTAATTGTATAATAGTTCCGCTTTTATGGTGTAACATCCATAGTTTCTCTTGCACGCGTACTAATTAGGGTTAATATAATTATATTGCTATATTCATTGCACGAAATCACTAAAGTAAAAGGATCGACCCCTCCCCCCTCTGTTTTTGTCTCTTTTTGTAGAGTTGATGATTGTGTTTCAGAGCTTTCAATTATATTCTTTTCTGCACCTAAACAACAATTTAACGAGAGGAAATTATTCCCCACAAGTTTAAAAAAAAAGTATTCTTCAATGAACCACCTGATTTTGTTGGTTGATGATAGACTTTTCTTTTAAGCTTTGAAGAAAATGTAATCAGAAAATCCAGTTTAAAATATAGTTTGGTCAATGTCAGCATCCGCCTTAAACAGTCTAGGCGGGAGCTTTTGTTGCAACCACATTCCACGTAAAAGACATGTGCGTCACAGTCATACTAAATGTCAGCACGTCCTCGATCTACATTGAAATATTTTGTGTTTACTTGCGACTCTAGTGAAAATGAACAGATAAAAAAAGAAGGGGGAGAGGAATAGCGTAGACTTAAACTCTCAATGTACAGCGGAATCTTTACAACGAAGGCGCTCCAATTTGTAGGTTTCTCTGAGGATTGCAAAAACTCGAGTATAATAAATGTATATTTGTACAATCCATACGTATATATCAGTAATATCATGTCCTAATCTCGTGTCTTAAATTACAATAATCGCGTTATACAATAATTAAGCTATAAACTGGTTCAAGGAATAAGCAGATTTGCATGTTTTGTACATGTAGTAGCAATCATCAGACTCGACTAAGCATTTATTAGTATTATCCACCAAAAATTAGAGCAACTGGCAAAGTCATCCCTACCATGTGGAGGGGTTTCACCAGAACAACCTGAAAAGGACTCGAACTGAGGACACCAATACCTGTTATAAATAACATGTGCCATCATAAAAGTGATATGGGGGAAGTTTGAAACCGCATTCGTAGCTTCAAGTTTACCTGGTATTTTGAAAACGTTCCCGGGGTCCCTGACAAGGAGGTGTTGAAAGGAAAATGGTACCCCGGTACCCTTAAATGGCGATTGAAATACATAATCACAATCATAGTGTTTCCAATTTTCAAAGGCGTAGTTTCGTTTGAACTTAAGTTTACAAAATATTTTATCTTTTTAACTTCCCTTCGTTTTACTTTTTTTTTTAATTGGTGAAACAAATTTTAACGGGGAAAACCCCATCTTAACAAATCCATTAAATTGCAACTATTCTTTTCCTTTTTTTTTCGTTTCATAAGAATTTTAGAACGTGTGAGGGCATAGAACGAATGATACTTTTTTCCGAAATCCCAGCTGATTGCCATATTAAAGTCAAGTGATAACCAATCGAATTGTTTTCAGCGTTACAATGTCTTAATGGGTCATAAGCTTAAGATGTTATTATTATTATTATTATTATTATTATTATTATTATTATTATTATTATTATTATTATTATTATTATTAATTATTTTTATTGTTGTTTGTTGTTGTTGTTGATGATGATGTTGTTGTTGTGTTGTTGTTGTTGTTGTTGTTGTTGTTGTTTTTGTTACTCGTTGTAGAGAGCGTTAAAGAGAGCCAAGAGGGTTTCAAGAGGAAGTTATTCCAACCTAGCAATTGCTTTTTATTTTCATTTTATATTGATCGATGAAATTCAGCACTTGACTTCGGCTTAGCTTATCTAAAGAACAGATCAATAATATAAAATTATATTACTTTTCCAGAAAAAGAATCGATCATGAAGTTGGGTATCGCGAGTTAAGACTGAATCTGCTGTTGCGTAATACTCTGTTATCGAGTATGTTTTATTTCAAATAAGGGCATTGTCAGATATGAACATGAATGAAAATAAACATCGGCATGAGAAAAAATATCTCCTTCTTTATCTCTCTCCTCCTCTCTCGTCTCTCTCTCTCTCTCTCTCTCTCTCTCTCTCTCTCTCTCTCACTCTCTCCTCCTTCTCTGCCCCATCCTTTCTTCTCCTTACACTCGCTACAAAGCTGAAAATCAGTAGTTTGAAAGATTCTACAACATTGTCGAAATTAACCCAATACAGATCGTATTTGAAATAAAAATGCCAAGTTGCAATCTAGAAAAAGCTATGTAAACAAGTGCTTTATCTTTGTACTGCTTTAGTAAAAAGTAAAGCTTTAGGCCTATTGATTTCCTCTTTTTTCTGTATTTTTCCCCTTCTGTCTAAGACGAAAATATCGACATCTATTAGTTCTTCAATACAACAGTATAATAATGTATCTATTCATTCTAAACAAAAAGAAACAAAAAACATGGGCGAAAATATTAGAACCTGTGTGTGTGTGTGTGTGTGTGAGTGTGTGTGTTTTATATCAGTTTGGAGAGCAACAATTGCAAGGATAGTCTAGAAAGTTGTTTTATTATTGTATTGGAAAGTAACTTCCAAATGATGCGATAGTCCTTTTACTGTATTACTAAAGGCAACGAAGCTTAAGTAAGTACCATACAATAATCAGAGTTATCATATAGCAACAAGAGTATATCTTTTCTGGTTTTTTTTCTTCATCTTTCTCCTCATCTCGCGCATAAAAATAACTGTGTATTCTAACTACTGTATGAAGCCACCTATCTACATCTCACGCTAGGTAAAGAGAACTGGATACAGGCTGGTGTCGGAGAGAAAGGTAAAAGTTATTGCTGGTAGTTTTAGCAACAGGCTTGCAAGGTGTGTTCCACTCCGTTTGTGTGCTCGAATTGGAATTTAAAGAAGTAGTTACCTTGGCACGTGCGGCTCACCCTCAGTCTCTGTAGTTCACGGTTGGACTCACTGCGCGCCCAAGAAGGCGCAGTGTGATACCTGTTTCAAACTTTTCTTGGTCTTGAGAGAGTATGGAATCGCTCAAGGTATATTTTGGAGTGTAATGGGGAACAGGTGATAATACCATTTTGGTGTGTAAAGAGAGCGAGAGAGAGAGAAATAGAGAGAGATAGAGAGAGGGAGAGAGAGAGAGAGAGAGAGAGAGAGAGAGAGAAAGAGAGAGAGAAAGAGAAAGAGATAG
>RQTK01000260.1:500081-520622 GCA_003991915.1 Elysia chlorotica
CCTGCGCCGTCTTCCTGCCCAAGACGAGCATCCCCCTGTAAAACATGATGTGAGATAAGGGTCTAAGCCATGCCTGTCATTCTATGTAACTATACTTACTTCTGGTTTCTAATTCATCCCCTCCCCTCCTTATCCCTCTATTGAAACATTATCATTCATGAAACATGAAACCCTGCTTGTCATTCTATGTAACTATACTCACTGCTAGTTGTTTAATTCCTCCCCACCTTATCCCACCATTGAACATCACCATGCGTCCCCCTGTGTAAAAAAAAAAAAAAAAAAAAAAAAAAAAAACACTAAGCAAAAACAAACAAACAACCATGGGTGAATACTTTAAACTTGAAAATGTAATATAGATATTTTACTGATTATTTTTATTTATTTATTTTAACTATGGGAATTACTACTTCAAAGCTTCAATTTGAATATCAAAATATATGCTGACGTGGGTTACATAACGTTTTGTTCGTAGTTGTTTATTGTTGTATTTGTTTTCTTTTAAAAAACTTTTCAATAAAGCCATGCGTGCGTTATGGTTACACCTCTGCTCCTTCCTTCCTTCCTTCCTACTTTCACTTCCATCGACCGTCTCATCGCCCATGCACGTTCTCCTTTGAAACGCCCTCCACGTCTTCGTTCTTTTTCTATTCCCCCCCCCTCTTTTTTCCTTATTTAACGCTCTAAATTGTGCTCACTCGTTGCTTCTACTACAGCCCCAACTCTGTCTCAAAGCCATCTATTGCCATATTCCCCAAGAAAAGCCCTCCCTCCCCCTCCCCAAATTACACATTTATGCCTAAGCCGTGCCACCATCAAGTTCACCAAGCGATCACCAGTGTTCGGAGCTCTTGGCTTAAACCCTGACTCACTCACAAGATAATGCCATAGCTTGGTAACCCCCTCCCCCTCACACTTGCCCCTCAGTTGTACACTCACAAACCCTGTCTACAGATCGATACAGGACATGCCAGAAAAGTATTGTGATTACAGCGTACAGGCCTTTCTGCTGGAATCGCTCGGATTGACTGTTTTACGTTGTCGCATAGTAGAGTCAATCAACTTCCCTTCATAAGCCTTTCAAGCAATTCTAAAGCCATTAAAAAGACGAGGAAAATCAATTTAGGCCGCCCTTAAAGCTACGGTACATACTCGAGAATAACTGAATACTGAGGTGGTTGCTTTTTTCCTCTAACGACATGTCACACATTGTCAGTACTTAGTACTGAATAGTAATTAGTAGTCAGTAGAAAGAGTCAGTTGTCCCTACGGTTCCAGTCGTGGTACTTAGTTTTGTATTTATCAAGAATATAATACTTTGTAGAGTGTCCTGTAGGATTTATAAATTGAATTTAAATTAGCGCAATTCTTCTTCTTGAGTTCAGGCCCATTTTTTCCGTGCCAATGTTAGTGCTGCCCCCCCCCCCCCCCCCCCCCCCCTTACCTTAATTATTTTTTTCTTTTTTTTTTTTTTTTTTTTTTTTTTTTTTTTTTTTTTTTTTTTTTTTTTTTTTTTTTTTTTTTTTTTTTGGGGGGGGGGGGGGGGGTACATCAATAATCAAATTGCTAATATACATTCCTGTATAGAATTAGAAATATTTTATCCAACCTATTTGAGATGGCGGTTTTAAAAAGAGTTTCGGACAATTATTTTAAGAGGTTTTATTTTACATATTCAATCCATTATTTGGAACCATACCCATAACGTCTCTTGTGCTGCTGAAAATATCTTCCAAACCTTCTACCCCTCCCCCCCCCCCCCCCTTTTTTTCCTCCTCCTACACACACACACACACACACACTCACATCGTTGCCCCAACACTCTTTCTAGACATCCCCAAAAGAAGGCCAGTCCTATCAGGGGGAGCCCGAGAGGACCACCATGTGTGCAGAGTGTCATGTGTATCGATCTCTTCCCCCCCCCCCCACCCCCTCCTCCAAACGCCTGCCTCCTTTTCTCTACAAGCCTGTGCTCAGACCCTGTTCTGTTAATCGCCAGTCACAGTGCTCGGTTCCATTCGATATTCGAGCTGCTGATCTGGGTGTATTACGGCTCCAGATGGCATATCTCCATAGCAATGGTGCTAGAGATTTCACGGCACCAATTATTATATCACCCATATCACCGTTCCCCACTTATTTCCATCCCAGCACAGGGATTTCACATTACTCGGTAAGCATTGAGGTGCGCTTAATTTTTTTTTAATAACTTATTTAAGCAATAGTAAAAATAGTCGTTCTGAACAGTGTGGAAATTCAAAGAATACAAAAAGGATGGAATATTGGGACCATAAGTATTTAAACAGCAGTCTAGAAAAGTTTGAAACTCTGCTGATTGTTTAACAGAACTCGTGCCTTCGTATGCATTGGCACAACTCTGTGTGAATGTCCGTTTCATATTACAGCACGTTTCTTTCAATAACCACAGAATCTTAAGTCTCGAGTATCTGCCATGTTTTATCCTCTCTTTCATTGAAAGCACAATTGAACTAGTAACAACACAAACATGTCAGTTTATTCACATATTTCTCTGCGTCACTCACCTCGCTCCCCCCTCCATCGCCCATCGCCTCTCTGTCTCTCTCTGTGTCTGTCTGTCTGTCTGTCTGTCTGTCTGTCTGTCTGTCTGTCTGTCTCTCTCTCTCTCTCTCTCTCTCTCTCTCTCTCTCTCTCTCTCTCTCTCTCTCTCTCTCTCTCTCTCTCTTATATAGATAAATAGATAGATTTGGATGAGCTTTGTGAGTGTTCTTCAATTCATCTAGAAACTGAGACATTAGACTGATCTAATTCATTTAATTTTATACCTGATAAAGTGCCTTTGAGAGACACTCGGGTTTTTAGTGGAAACGCCTATATACTTTCACCCTAACAGTGTAGCTATATTAAGGCCTCGGAAGCCTCACGTTTGTGGCAATTTTGGTCATTATCTGTGCTTAAATCATGATAAAAATAACGAGATTTAGTGAAGAGAATGTGGATGGTGGCCGCGTGATCTGGAACGTCGTTGGTCTTTTTTTTTTATCTCACCCAAAAATCGTGTCTAGCCTGCCAAACTCCATGAAAGAAGATCCAAAGAGACAAAAAATTTGACCAACTTCTCGTTATCTTCATGATTAAAAAAAATTAATGACTTTTTATGTATTTGGATTTTTGTTGACAAGCCTTTCGATGATCTTATCCTTGGTGGTATTCTCTTTGACAATCCTCACTACAATTTTAATGATTTTCCCCCTTGAATCTTTCCCCCACTCTGTCTCGTGTGGTCGTCGATTTAGCAACAGCAAGAAGAACGAAACCAAGATAGTGCAGGGAAGCATCTAAATTATCATTTGAGGTATCAAACACGTTCTCCTGGTGTAAACAGAGTACAGAATAGCAGTTATTGAACGAAACTATTTGAATAAGGTCATGACTATTCTGTAGAATGCAATAGGTTTTTAGTTTCTTTTTGGCCCTAATGAAATTTCATAAATAAGCTTCTTGGTCATTCTAGCTTATTAGTTTTCCAAGAGAAGATAAAAAGAAGGCTTCGTTATTTTAGTGTTCCTCTCTCGGGTTTCAATATCCTAATATGAGCGCCGGTGTTTGAAGTTGATAATAATCCTGGATGATGGAACTGGAGGATCAATATTTGGGTTGATGACGGCTTCATAGCCACACCGTACAGCTTTCAATAGATCACGTCAAGTGCAGGGAAGCATCTAAATTATCATTTGAGGTATCAAACACGTTCTCCTGGTGTAAACAGAGTACAGAATAGCAGTTATTGAACGAAACTATTTGAATAAGGTCATGACTATTCTGTAGAATGCAATAGGTTTTTAGTTTCTTTTTGGCCCTAATGAAAGTTTATAAATAAGCTTTTCGGTCATTCTAACTTATTAGTTTTCCAAGAGAAGATAAAAAGAAGGCTTCGTTATTTTTAGTGTTCCTCTCTCGGGTTTCAATATCCTAATTTGAGCGCCGGTGTTTGAAGTTGATAATAATCCTGGATGATGGAACTGGAGGATCAATATTTGGGTTGATGACGGCTTCATAGCCACACCGTACAGCTTTCAATAGATCACGTCTGTGGTGTTAGCTGAATATTTAGTAGCGACTTGGGCTAAGGCGAGTATTAATTTTATGTAAAGACTGACAAAGGATAAAATTATGAAAAGGGTATAATTAATGCAGGCGGGTGTGAAACATATCGCGCCATCTACGAAATGGTCATTTGTTCGAACCTTTGCTTGTATTGGTATGCAATTGTTTATTAGATTTCAAACAAAATTTAATATTAACTTTTAAATCTGTCTTTATTTCGCGCTCTTTGTCTGAGGATCATAATAGTGAAGTGAACTTTCTGTGAAAAGGAGAAACTATTCATGACATATTAATTTACAAGTTACTGGGGTCCAATGAAACATCAGGGGGTTGGAACCAATTTGAAACAACTGAGTCATGGTATTTGCTTTTGTTTTTTCTTTATTTTTCATTGGTTTTATTTTGTGTTTGTATGTGAAAGAACATTGTTTAAATAATAGATTTTTTAAAGAAAAATTCACCTTGTTAATACATGTAAAAATGTTCACAACCCATTGAAGCCATGCCCTAAACTCATGTGAGACTGTGGGATTTTTGTTAATATCTTCCAACTCTGCGGTTTGTCGAAATGACTGTTGGAAACAGACTGCCGTGTTTGAATGTTTTATTGCGTGTAGCAATACTAAATATTGGAAGATATTTAATTAATCATATTTGAACCTGTGGTGGGTTAAATACACATTCCAACATACGAACTATGATGATAACAATGTGATAAGTAAACAAAATAATTCTTGGACTTAAAAAAATACACGTGAACCCACTGTGACTTGAGTGAGTTCTCTCCCGCTGAAAATAAATGGCCGCTCACTGTGGGCGCATGACACTGTGCTTCGGTAAGTTCTTTCAGTAGATAAAAAAGAGTTGATGAATGTTGTCAGTTTTCCCTCATCTCTGCATCCCTGAGCCTTGCTGCAGGATCCTTATTGAAACACACTCGATGTAGAAAGTAAACTAGTGCACAGTGCTCTCTAGGAATGCGGGTTCTCACACGCCACGCATAAGCGCGCTGCTCAAGGCATTGCGTAGTCTGTTGCCTCCTTCTACAATCACTGATTCAGCGTTACGCGTTAGGCTTGGTTAAATTCTATCTGCTCTAATAAATTCAATAAAAAGAAAAGGAATTACTGTCTGCGTTAGAGGAGTGTCATTTTTCTTTTATTATTTTATATTTTTTTATATATCTTTAAAAAAAAAATCGTGCTTTGCCATACATACTGCAGTCACCAACCATATTGTATCAGCCGCTTTTTTTCCCTTTAATTTCCCCCCGAAAGATAATAGGGGCATGCGTGTATTGAGATACATGTAGTGTGCTTCTTGCAGTGTTGTGGGAGCGTAATCTAAAGTAAACTTTGGATCGCATCCAAAGACCACGCGTGGGACACTAGTTTAGTGTGTCGAAGCGCGTGTGTTACACACTACCCGTTCTATAATTACCGACCGATATGTACCAACGATTTGCTAAGCTATTCCTTGCGTTCTCACTCTCATAGCGAGTTATGTGATCAGGAGTATTCACGGAGATTAAGATCAAGGTTATGTTGTTTTGTGACGATCCATAACCAATGGAGTACATTCTTTTGCTCAATCGGATTTATGATAATCCACAGTGGTTTGTTATGCTGCCCTTACTTCAGGATTCAGCCTCTATCTGAATGGATTCGGACTGAGAACTTTATTTTGTATTGTTTTTATTTGAATCTGTTGATTGAGCTGATCGGCTACTGTTTATTGAGACTGAGAGTAGTAAATTATGACTTCAGATGAAAAAACGAAAAACAACACTTAATAATTAATGACCATTTACAGATTTAGTTATTGTGTGTCATGTAGCATAGACGGTTTGCCAACAAGAGGATGTAACACACAGTTATTACCGGTTGATTGTGTTCATTACCGCTCGACATAGTGTCTGGATTAGTCGATAGCCCATCAGACCCATGTTCTGCACTAGACCCAGATGATAAGCGCATGTTTAACAAAGGCGGTAGTGGTCCTCGCCGGACAGTCCAGTGGGGCAGGTCATGTCCAGCCTGTGGCGGCCGTATCTTATCGGGTTCCTGGCGACCTGGGCGGGACCCATCCTGACCCAGCATCCTGGTGAGGTCATCCCCTGCTCGTTCAGACTTAAGAGACATTATTTCTTTATATTATACTTATTTACCTGTGAGTGAGTGTTCTTGGTAAAGGCCTACATAATGGAAATAAAAATGTTCTGAATGTCTTTTTAAGTCTACCACGAACTAAATTATGGTACATGTAAAATACATTTATTTAACAAAACAGTTATTTTAATCTATTTTGGCATTCTCATTGACACCGGCATTTGCGTTAAAAATCCAGTACATTGGATTTTACTTGACAGCGATGATTCTGTTGGACGTGCTGCAGCCTACATCAGGTTAACTCCCTGGTACATGTACAAGCATTTTAACCGTTGGCCAAGCCCACAGCCAGACACACGTATAATTCCTCACTACCGTTTGTCTTCTACGCAGCAGACTAAACTTTGTGTTTATGTTAACCCACGTTTAGACTGCTCATGGTTTGTGAATTTAGAGTGGAATATTATTTTTGTGTGTGCAATATCCTGCAGGTCTGTTAGTGAGTCTAGCAGATTGCTACACACACTTGGTTCTGCGAGGATACTTGACCCCACTCTCTGGAAGTACCAGAGAGGGTGAAATAGTAAAGCTATAATAGTACCAGTGGTGTATGAATGTGTAACTTCACTGATATCTTTTTAAAAGAAACAAGATTACACATAGGCCTACGAGTACTAGTATAACTTACTTTGTTTTTATCATTGCATGAAATTTGTTTTGAAACAACTCTATCGTGTTTTTCAATTTGGGTGTGGGCCTTTTGTTATTGTAAAAATCAAATGTGACATATTAAAAGTGTGATAATTTGTAAACTATAAAACACAGCAGACAACTTGCCTGGTGCGAGTAAGACAGTTTCTACCAACGGAATGTCTAGATGAATTTAACTGAGTAATTTATGCATACATTGTTTTTTTTTTCGGATGAAAATGGGACAGAGTGAGATTGAGCTAGAGAAACAACGAGAGCGATAGAGAGAGAGAGCGAGAGAGAGAGAGAGAGAGAGAGAGAGAGAGAGAGGGAGAGAGAGAGACAAAGAGAGGCACAGGCACACACACATATGAAGAAGAGGCGGACAGAGAGACACACACACAGATAGAGATAGAGAGAGAGTGAAAGAGAGAGAGAGAGAGAGAGAGAGAGAGAGAGAGAGAGAGAGAGAGAGAATAGATTAAGAAATTGTTTAAGTACTTGTACAGTCACGTAGTTCAGTTTTAACTAAATAATCTTTTGATACGCAGCAAAACAACTAGAGACTTGCTTTGACACCAACTATTTTAGTTTTTATACAAGGCATACAACAACATGTCACGTTATTCGGCAGTCGAGGTTAACATTACCGGTAACTTAGGTTTTATGTTGTGACAATGAACTTGTCAATTAAGACATAGATTGATAACGGTGAATCCTATTCTCTTAAGATCTTTTTAATGTTAGCTAGGACAATCAGTTTTTCCGTAGTCGATTTAAACGATTTTGTTTATTTGAACATATCATTCTACAATGTCGCCCCCATCCCTACACAGCATATCTAACTCTAAGCCTGTGCAGTTGTCGACTCACAATGCGTTTGAGTCATCGAACTTATCAACAGCGTGACAACGTTTCATCGCAGCGCTAATTATCACGACAAATTAAGGACCCATTAGCGACAAAGCATCCCGATATACACATTAGAGGCTTTGCAATCTACACGGCGATAACGCACGACCAGCATATCACTGCGCATGACATAATCCCGCCCTGAAGGCATGGGCTCTCTGATCCTTTATTGGCTCCGAAAGTCTAGAATAGAGATGGCTGGACTCCGGTGTTAATTCTCTTACCATGTGTCTTCTTTTCAATAAGTGCCACGTTTTCGCAAAGCCCCTGCTGTGTTATCTTATTTTCCCCAATATTAATCGTACCTGTTTCTTGGCCCACTTAGCATCCAACATCTCTGACTGAGTGAGGGGAGACTGGGACTTTGGGCCAGTGACCTGAAAGAGGTCAGCCACGACACCGTGTTGTCACATGCGTGTGGACTGGTTGTCTCTGTGGCTGTGTGTTTATGATAGATCCGAGGTCGTGGGCTGATTGTGATTGTGCTGATTGTATCGAGATCACACGAAGATCTAGAGCCGTGTTATGTTGTTTTCTACGTTTGATTTTTTGTGCGCTATCAAGGCGTGTTTTTTTGTTGTTTTTTTTTGTGTGTGTGGAAAAACAATCACTGCAATTTTCTTCATTGCATGGATTACGCTTATAATTTGAGTCATGTTTAGATCGATCGTTAACATCAATTGTATTATTGTTATCCCAATAATGTTTTTCTTGTGCAGTGTGTTTTAGATTAAGAAAGGGAGACTGTATTTCATGCAAAGCGAGCCTTAACATTGTGTTACTTGCGTGCCTCTCTTCACATTCGTATTCACCGTTAGTAATGAATTAGATTGACAGGAAAGTCAATGTCGCCATGAGATGTGTAGATAAAATGGAAACGTTTCGCAATTGTTTGTGGGTAGCTATATCCATCACACTATAATTATCACTAATTAGCTAAGCCATGTCAAAATGTGAGTAAATGTTCAATAAACTATCTTTGACTCTCTCTCTGTCTGTCTGTCTGTCTGTCTGTCTGTCTGTCTGTCTCTTTCTCTCTCTCTCTCTCTCTCTCTCTCTCTCTCTCTCTCTCTCTCTCTCTCTCTCTCTCTCTCTCTCTCTCTCTCTCTCTCTCTCTCTCTCTCTCTCTCTCTCTCTCTCTCTCTCTCTCTCTCTCTCTCTCTCTCTCTCTCTCTCTCTCTCTCTCTCTCTCTCTCTCTCTCTCTCTCTCTCTCTCCCATGCGTGTAATAATATTTCACTGGTTGATGAAGATTTTATCAACTCCATCATCAGAACTATCCGGTGTAGTTTAATTCGTACTAAAATCAGCTTTTCATAAAACTTGAATTAATCCTTCAATCCTAGCTTTTGAAATATGCACTCTGAGTCTGACTGCACCCCCACCCCCCAATTCATGTATGTACATGTAATACATTAAAACATTTAATTTTATAAGGAACCCTTAAAGTGCAAACTTGATTGATTTCCTACATTCTTATAAATACACTTGGGCGAAATCAAGCAGGGGGAATATTGAACTAAAATATAGGCTTCATTTGATAATAATTATTAACAAAAATCCACCTCAGTTAACGTACACTTTTATTATTAGTTTCCCGGTGAAGTGTACACGGATAGAGCGTGTAGTTATCAGTTGGGAAGTCACATGATATTTCCGTGAACCTAATCTCGTCAGTAGCCAAGATTCAATAATTGTGATTAACGCAATATTCATTTGCCCTTCGCCGTTTGGCTGATTAGGTTCATTGAACTTCATCAGGAATTCCCGATGTCTTTATTACATGTATTTCAATTTCGAGGGTTTTAGAAAAATTCGAATCGTTTTAGTTTATTAATTAAAAAACTGGTCGCAAACACGAGTTTCATTATTAATTTAAAAAACTGGTCGCAAACACGAGTTTTGCCGACTATTGATGGTCGCAAACACGAGTTTTGCCGACTATTGATGATGGCGATGATGATAATGAAAATTAACGCATATTTTAACATTCCATACCGCCATCTTTTGATTAAAATTATTGATAATATTATTATAACGAAGTCATTTTCAATCAAACTTGACAGTGGTGACAATTGTTATGTAAATTACTATGAAGAAGGTTGTACTTTGATCAAGGGTCTGTATCAACGCGGGTGTAAATGAAACTCAAATAACCATTTCATCTCCTATTATGCCTCATTCATGGTAAAGAAAAAATTGTATTTTTTTAAAAAAGTTATTTAGATCTCCCCTTCACACCCCAACACACATAAATTCTCTCTTTCTCTGTGTCTATCTCGGTCTCTCTCTCTCTCTGTCTCTCTCTCTGCCTCTCTCTCTCTCTCTCTCTCTCTCTCTCTCTCTCTCTCTCTCTGACTTCTTACCTCCCTATCTGTATGTCAATTATGCCCCGAGGTAAATCGAAGAAGTAACATATTCACCTTTTTTTTTACTTTCCTGTCAGTAAGTTGCTAGTAAAAGGCCCTCTTTGCTTTAAAAGTTTAACTTTTACAATTATTGAATCTTATCCCACCCTTGACCTACTATAAGTATGACTATATAATGTGTATTTTCTCCCTCTTCATCTGATCAGATTTGGCGACAAGTCCCGAACAAGAGCTCCAGACCATCAACGCTGGCATCCTCAATGTTAGGAAGTGGCTGAGAAAACGACACACCTACTCAACCAGTCTGAGCCGCTCCGACAGCAACCGACTCACAGAATGCGCTGTTGTGCTTAAGGTAAACAACCGGCCGTCTCAAATTTGATGATACATAGGGATTGATATATCAAAGCGTTTTTTTTTATTCCTATTGAATAACAACATAAACAACATAAAAACATACACAAACAGTATCAACAAAGGCTTCTAAAATTAGAGAGTCAAATATTTGAAGTGAAAGCATTATTTCTTTGCATAACTAGGGCACGAGGGATCTTTTTATATTGGAATAGGTTAAAACGATGTTAGATTACTCCCTTCAGTTTACTGAGGGTACACATGACATCACACCAACCACATCAACTATGCTAACTGCGGCTCAAAGTTTGCAGGTATCTTGTCTCTTACAAGTACATGTACACACACACAAAAACAATAAGAAAAACTACTACTACTGCTGCTGCTGCTGCTGCTGCTGCTTACTACTACTACCTACTACTTACTACTACTACTACTACTACTACTACTACTACTACTTTCTTCTCATACTGGTTATCACGTCAGATAGGAGCAGATCGTTTCGTAACTGTCTCTGTGTGGTAGCACGTAACATTTTGAGAAGTTGGTCTTGGACCCGTCCACAAATGGCCCAAAATAATACTACTGACATTGAGCGTTTAGCAACTAACTCAACTACTAAGCTGACTACTACCACCACCACCGACCATAAATAATACATGTACTCACTAGATATTAACCTACTGAAATCATACGACACTGTTTATAACGTTTTAAAGCCATTGCGTTTTTTCAGTCTAGCTTTCTAGGCCTTTATCAGAGATATACTACTGAGTTGATCAAAATAGCATCTAGAGTCTCTGCTTATAATTCTTTTGGAAGCCTATGACCAACCCATAGCCGTCTAGAGGGACTTCTCAACCTCGAGGATACCAGAGATAATAATTATTATAGAATCGGCCAACCCGTAGCTGTGTTATTTTTAGTATACCGCATGCTTTCACCTCAGCGCCTGTTATGTTTATCTCGCGCGGTATTTAACCATTGGACGAAATTCACGCAATCCAACCAACCAACGATCAGTTTTACCCTTTCCTCTCAACTGCCTTTTTCACTTTCTTATTTTTTTAAAAAGAAGATCTAATACCAAACACCAAACTAACTTAAGCTTAGACAGTACAGTAGGCACATTAATCTGTAGTACGACAGCAGTAGAAAGGAATTCAAGTATTTTTGCGGTAGGATATTTGATGTACGTTTCAAAAGAAACCCACACTATTGTCGATTAGATTTCTTGGAACTTTGAAATCGAGACCGGGATAAAATTTCGACATAGACTCACAGATTTCTATTCGAGATGCTAATAATAGAAATCTGGTCTAGATCTAGATCTAGATCTATGCATCTACTCTAGATCTAGCTAGATCTAGATCTAGATCTAGATCTATAGACTAGAGTCTAGGATTCTAGATCTAGATCTAGCCTACATTCTGTGAATATGATCTAAAGATCTAGAATATAGATCTATCTACTTCTTAATTAATTATTATTTGTAACGATCTACATTTATTTACCATTTTCAGTAGGATAATTGTGCTTTACAGCGTTTAATATAGATCTACTTTAAAACCATTAGACAGAAACGGTATAGATCTAGTGCGTATATGTAACATAGCATAATTAGCAAACTGGATAAAAACTATAAATCTAGATCTAGACTATCTAGTCTAGGTCTAATCTAATGAAAGCTTACACTGTGTATTCAAGATTTAGATCTAGATCCTGCCGTTTCAAAGCCCTTGGCTTAAATGTTAGTCTTGTTGAATTTTGAAAGAACCTGCCCTAACATTGATATGATTGAAATACGCTAAAGAATAGATGCAAAAATAAGTTTAAAAATGGGTCTCTAGACGTACTAGATATAGTCGAACAGTGTTTTTGTTCAAGTCATATATTTTGTTCTGATCGTTCAGTTAAGCTGAGCTCTCTCCTAATTTTTAAATCACTTCCTAGGTCTAAAGAAAGATTTATTTACTGTCTTAGTAATATAGGGCCTACTTGCGATTGACAGCATTTAAAGCCATTAGCCAGGGGGCCTACACAGAAACAGCATGATATAGTGCGTATCTATAGCAAAATTGGACATAATATATAGCTCTTGTGCATATAGATTTTAAGCCTTTAAAATTATTTTCTCCAGCTCTCCAATGTTGTCAATGTTTAATAAACATATTATGGTCCATTATTAGGATTATATTATAAAACTATTATGAGTTGTGGGAAGTATGGGTGGGCAAAGAAATTGTAAATAGAATTGCAAGCCATTTGATGGAGGATTAAAGGCTAAATGATCAGTTGTTTTATCATCAATGACTTGCGCTTAATTGGGGCTTTAACTTTGAGATGTTTTTTGTTTTTGTTTTTATTTTCAAAATTACATTACAGTCTAGAGAACTAATGGTAGACATATTATATGCTCTGAACTGCCACTGATCTGCAATTTGAATCTTAGTTGTTGTCCCTGCCTCAGTAATCTTGAATTGTCAGGGAAGGGGAACCTAATTACCTATGTGACAATGATAATACTCACCAATTAAGTTTCATTCTTTCAATGAATTCATGTAGGAAACCGTTCTTCTTGGAGTTTCTATCCCCATATACATTCTTTCGAGTTTTTATATTGTGAAAAGAAAAATAGTTTTCAAACAAGTAATAATCATGGTTCTGCACCTTGTTACATTTTCATGTTAGGCTGTGTAAAATGGAATTTCTGATGTAGTGCAGGGTAAAATTTGAATTCTGTAAATATCTTAAAATTGAATCAACGGGACTTTTTATTTTGAATTAATTATCATATTCCAAATTAATGAAGCATTTTTAATTTTTTGTGTGCCTTCTCCAGAGTCTAATTGCTGAGGCTAAAAAGCAACAGGAAGGAGTGGATGTCTTACTTGACAGAGGTCAAAGATTCTTGGCTGTTCGTGCTAATATTGTCCTTGAGGTGGACTTGGAAAATCTTGTATTTCTGTGGAATTCATATGTAGGGAGTTTACGTAAACTACAAACTTCAGCTGCCTTATCTTGTAATATCAAAGAGAGCAACAGTCAGGCAGAGATACACACCAAAGTGAAAGGTGACTCTGCTACTTCAACAACTAATTTGAGAACAGACAGCCTTGATAACCTAAGTTTTGACAAAAAGCAAGCGGGAAAGGAAGAAATATCTGTAGAATTGAAAGATAAAGATTCTAATTCAGGTGAAAGCAGTAGCTCAGTGGATGCTTCACCTGATGTAAGCTTCCAAGACGCTGGAACGCTTACTCTTGAAGATTTAAACACTACCTCTACTGCTTTAGATATCTCTGACCTTGTCCATGATAAGCACTTTCAACCTGCTCAAGAAAATCAGTTTGATCCAACAATTTTAGGCATTGATGATATCAGCCCGGAGGCAGAGAAATACACCTGCCTTGCGTCTGAACATGAAAAAGGAGAAAATGCACACAATGGGTCTGTTTCTGACCCAAAGTCTTTGTTGGATTTGACGGCAGAAAATTATTTTTCAGAATTGGTCCCGATAGATCAGTCTGGAACAAGCAAGATGGAAATAAAGGTGTGTGATTCACATCTTTCTGTGCTTAATCCAGACTTCGGAGATAGTAAAGTTTCGCAAAAAGTAAGATTATCCAGCTCTGGTGACTGTCCTCCTTCTTCGGAATCTTTGGAAAAGGAGGGCATAATTTGCGGTGGGCAGAGCAAAGAAATCATTAATCAAGGCTTCGAGGCTTCGGCTACTTTCGATGGAAAAGTCATGGATCATATGTCCAAGAGTGAGTCTCTTTCTACTATGGAGATGAAACGTCGACGAGGATTGCTTGAAGCCCCCACAACCAGCAACCAGAGCAGCCGGTCAGAGTCTCCTCTCAGTCTGGATAGCAGCAGATCAGAGACTCCCACAGGAACTTTGAAACGAGCAGAGCGACAGAATGAGCTTTGGAGAGCGATTGGCTCAATCGATACTTTTCTCATGGACAAAGATATCATTGAGGCTTGCAAAGTAAGTTGCTATTTTTTTTTTATTTGGTGTAAATAAAAAAAATAAAAATAATAATGACTATTCGTAAAAAAAAAAATTAAATGTTCTATATATATGTGAAGAAATTAACATCTTCGCAAAATGTAACATATCCATTTCTGATTTCCAGTGACTTTGCTCCTTCTCCGGAACCTTTATTATGATAGTTCCAAAAACATTCTGGCTGTCTCTTTAAGTGAATAAAAAGAAAGTTGTGCCTGTTTTATTGGTTAACCAGCCTTGCCACTGTTACCCCCACCCACCCTTTTAATTTTTTAAATTTGAACATTGCAGTTAAAATTTAAAAAAAGTCAACCCAAAAATCGTAAAATAGTAATTGTTTGAGCTCAATTATTACTGTTTATGTTTTGAGATCAGTTATAAGTCATTCATTTATATGAAGTTTTATGTTGACCATTATATTTTTGCAGCCCAATGTAATTTTAATAATTGTTGTCAAAATTACTGTCAGTGTATATCATATTTAATGATAATTAAAAAAAGCCCATCTCGGTTCTCATATAACTGATTCTTTTCCTCGCAGTCTACAGCTGGGGACCTAACTAGTGAGGATGAAGACTGCGGTAGAACGCCCAATGTTTCGTTTGCTGAGTTTTTACAGCAGTATAGCGAGCTTACCGATTGGTTGAACCAGGTGCATAAGGTGACTCAGCGTGAAGTCACCAGCCTTTCGGAGAAATATCTCAATCAGGTAAGCCATTTCTAATCTGGGTTGCAGTTGTTTAAAAACTTATTTTAAAACCTAGACTTTATAACAACCTTTGTATCAGTGAATACAAATGCACCTGTAAATTTTATGATTCAGAAGCGTGCTCATTGCTGCATAATAAAAAAATTTGTATTGAAGTATAAGGTTTTTCAAGGTTACACGTTTTGTTTATTTCATCATCCTGCTGCTTGCTTCATTTTTAATCTAAGACATTCCTTCACCTTGCTAGTATTGTATTTAAATATCCTGATAAATTTACAATTTTTTCTCTCTTCAAACTTTGTACTATAAGTGAGGGGATAATTATTCCTAGACAAAATAAGATAGCAATCATCGATGTACAAAGCTCTAAAGATACCATGCGCTGCTGCAGATCTAAGTGCAGACAATATATGAAAGAATGGCAATCATTGGGGTATTTGAACAAACTTGTGTGCTTAGTAAACTTAAGACTGATGTTGGATAGGACAAGCATTCATTAGTTATCTCAATTATGATCTCTTCATCAAATGGTTTATCTCATGTTTGTTTACTTGATGGGCAATTGATTGCTTAGTGGGCTTTTCATATGTCCTGTATGTGCAATAAAATGAATGTTTACTAAGAGAGCCAGGGGTATCAGATATAAGGTCTTTAGATGTTTTCGTCTGGAATTGTATGCCCTGTTACTTTTAAGATAATGTCCCTTTGCAAAAAACAACAAAAGAGGCCATCATTTCTTGCTGTAGTTAAAATTATTTTTATAATAATAATAATAAACAACCTTAAGGACTAAAAGTCAAAAGTTTGCTTTTAAATTAAAGTTTGTACCCTCCAGGGGGATACGGATTAGAGTGAATTTGTTTTCAGGTTAATGTGAGATTTGACCTAGCTTTTTCTTCGAAAATTCCCCCACAAAAATGAAATATATACGAATAACCTCATGTTACTGTTTCACTATCAGCGCCTTCTGCTCAACACAAAGAAATGTTCTCTTTAAAAATTATGTTAAACAAGAGCTATTTTGGTTGTTTTTTTTTTCCTTTAATTGGATTTTGAAATGGTTTAACCTAAGTTCGTATACATGCCTCTATCTCCCCTCAATTTCTCGTTCTACTATAATGTTTTATTTTATTTTATTTAAGTAGCAAAGATCAGTAGAATCAAATTATCTACCCATAGTTTGGCATGCTGTTTAAAAAAGACATTCTTTTGGCGCACTCGCTACATGAGTCTTCTTTTTCTGCAAACATTGGTAAGTTGGTTTGACTGACGGACAGGTTCATTTGTGTCATTGACCTTCGTCTGTCTGTCTGTGTTTGTGTGTGTGTGAGAGAGAGAGAGAGAGAGAGAGAGAGAGAGAGAGAGAGAGAGAGATTTCTTGTATTTGCTCAGCACTCACATACATTAACACCATGTTGCTGCACACCATGTCACCGACCTGCGAGGTTTTCTTAGCTAATATTGTTTGAAACGCGGCCTTAATGGTAGCAACTCGCCGCGATATTTATGATATCGATTTGCTACCTCCCTCTCTTTTTTTCCCCGTTTCCAACCTTGGGCCAGTCACGCATGACATGCAAAGACCTAGTGCCAGGTTTCTTTCCCTGCTGCACGGCTGTACGCATGCGGCACCGAACCCCCCTAACCCACTGATCGATTTCTACCTCTGTCGCGCCGGCGTCTCGTTTTTCAATCAGCCCTTGACATTCAAATGTCCCCACCACCACTTGCACCCCCTTTCCAGTGTGTTGAAGTTACTTCACTGTCTGCCATTTCCCTCCTTCCTCTTCAGCTCTTTTAAAAGTCTGTGTAAAATTGCGGGAGAGGCAGAGTTAGTACAACAGAAAGCAGTACACTTAATAATTGATCTCTTCCCCACTCGATAAATCGGATTGAACTATATACAATCTAGGTCAGGCCAAAGATGAGAACGGCTTAAACGGGAAATCTGAAAGTGTCGTGCGAACTTACACTGACTGCAGTTCTACTTTTTTAAAGTTCAAACGATAAAAGCACCACAATCACTTGAATTGATAAGTAGAACCGTTTTAATTTATTACATTGAAACTGTTCTTAGTAAGATGGGTTGATGTCAACTGTAATGAAAATTAATATACTAAGCATTATGATCCCTCTGCCTGTTAAATAATTGTTTGTTTTCCTTCTTGTGGGCTTTAAATTCAGTTAGTCCTCAAACAAGTAGTGTTTTGATAGGTCAGTTCCAATTTAGTTGGTTTATTATGATTATTCGACTCCTTCGATTATTTCCCCCACTATATACATTTTTTTATCCTACTTTATTTTTCTCGCCGTATAGGATCCCTAGGGGAACCTAGGAGACGTTAAACCCGGAGAGAGGGAGAGAATTCTCTCCCTCCCTCTATAGTGAACTACTTTATTTTTGTCATACCAAACTATTGGAGTGTCTTCCTCAACAGTGCAAACATGGTTTTATATTATTTTGAACTTCTCTGTCTTCATGATGGTGGACATGATGTGCTTTAGTTATGACCTCCCCCCTTTTACACCCCACCCCCCTCCCCCCTTTCCACTTTATTTTATCATTGGCATTTGTGGTACTATAATGCAGCACGGTGATAAAAGTCCATCTTTTTATTTTCTTCACTATCGTTTTAATATTATTTCACCTTTTCTTTAAACAATGCGAATAGTACTGATGTAAATGCTTCTCTGTGATAGTTTGCACAGCCTATGGTTTTATCGACCGGCTACGAATCAATCAGTGCGTTACAGTGTTTACTGATGTGGTCTGATTGTTCTAGGAGTAACTATAACAAAGTGCTCCATAAGCTTATGGAGACTGGAGTGACGTGTCCTAATTCTGCCGCCTCAGGGTGAGCAAGCAGTAAGGTATGGGTTCGATAAAACCGGAGCCAATGTTGGTACCGATGTTTTTCTTTAAGTGATGGGTTTAGCCCGGCAGCCTCGTGTTTGAGTGGTTTGGTGCTGCCTGGTGGAGTAGTGCCGATGTAGGGTTTCCCACCTGTAGCACCCGCAGGCCTAGTGTTAGCCTGTCTGGATACGATAGGTTACACCTGTGTGAAAAGTAGTACATGTATTGTATATATCCCGAGCTTTTGGTTTGTGGTAAAAAAAAAATTGGCCTATGGACAGCAAAAAACAAAACAAAACAACAACAAATAAAAAAAACAAACCAAACAAACAAAAACATACCGTTAAAACCTTGTCCATTTCCCGTAATGTAAGAAAAACAAAAAACAATGCGAGTGCAAAGGCAACTTTCTAACTTCGTTGGATTATTAATTTTATTCATATTATTTTTTGTCTGAGTATCTTGGTAAGCGTTTCAATCGGTTTATTTTTTCAATCCCCTTTAGCCGTCACTTATCTTAAAATCATCCACCCTCTTCGCGCTCGACCTGGCTGCGTGTTGTGGTGTAACCTGGTTTGTTAAAATTAACGACCCGGCGGATGCTTAATGAGGCCTGAGGGGAATTTCTAATGAGTTTTATCTCAAAAGGCTAGCAGAGATAGAGCCAGCTAGTGTAACCAGAGAGCTCAGCTAGACGGTGCTGTGCAGCATGCACGGCAAGGCTGGAGTAACGTTGGACGACTCCCTCGGGGCTTTTCAGTTTGCATGATTCCATAGTCGATGACAGTAAATCCAATAAATGTTTAACTTAATCCTTTTCTACCAGTGGACGTGCTTCATGTTCATGTATCGAAGTTTTTTTTCTCCCTTTGCCTGATGGTTTTGCATTAAAATATAATAATGTAAAAGTAAAAATGGAACTCTACCTGGTGGTGACAAAGAACAGTTTTATCGACGAGTGTCTGATGGCCGTCAAACTTCTTGCTCTTCTATATTTTTCTTAGTTATACCACCTAAAAATATTGACTCGAGCTGTGATGCGGCATCACGGCCTGTACTGGTGGCCTATTTTGATGAAATAATGGCTTAAAGCATTGATTTATAGGCTAGGTCACACTTACGAGTCTTCTTATAGTACGCACCTGGAAGTTAACATTTCCTTTTGTCATGAACACTGACGAAGTTCATGTCAATGGAGCCGTGGACTTCAGAAGGCTGCCTCTTATTTCGTTTTTACTAGTTAGTGTTATTTGGTGTCGAAACCACTCATCTTTTGTACTCATTGTGTTTTTGCTAAATTCTAAACTATAAGTGTGTACGAATGCTGTACTTCCGCGATGTCACGAAGAAACCTCAAGTAAACATTCCTCATAGCGTTAGTGTTTCTGTTCAAGAAACTATAATCTTTTCAGTATTCTTGAGGTTAAACCATCCGAAACGCCTGATACCCTCCGACTCTGTCATAACTACCATCCATTGCGGATGCGAGTGCGTCGAATCTTCTTGATTAACATTCTAAATTTGATACACCTTTACTTCTTAATGAAACACAGCTCTCTTAAAACTCTGTCCATCTCACTATCTACCTTGACGTGTATGGTGCATGTACATCTTATGACTTGTGCCCCTTACTACCTGAAATGAATCTTACTTCTTTTCATGTGGCCATGTATCTGATATTGTGTTCCCCCGCTCTTTATGATACAGCCTGTAATCACTGTTTATATCGGTCCAGACTCTTGAACTACATTCCCCATACCTTTCACACACTGGCACGAATCCCCTGTGATAGGTCAGGAAGGTAAGCAGATTATCTACACTCAGGCAGGCTTCGGCTGTCGAGAGAGAGAGAGAGAGAGAGAGAGAGAGAGAGAGAGAGAGAGAGAGAGAGAGAGAGAGAGAGAGAGAGAGAGAGAGAGAGAGAGAAGGCTATAACTAAAAGTCAACACCATCCAGTGAAGAACCCAAGTACAGTGACTTGTCCGAAGTCTTACTTGACCTGCTGACCACTGGAAGGTCCGGCTTCAGCGGCGGTCAGTCTTAACAGCAAAGCAAAGACTCAAACCTGCACCGTCCAGTTGGACGTCTATATATATAAATCTATGTACCTCATAAGCACATCTACCCCCACCCCCAAACCACAACCACACACACTAGCCATCTTTCCCTTTCTCTCGACTAATCCCAAGATGAATTGCCGCTCGCTTAATCTGAATAAAACAAGTGTCGTGACCAAACCCCAACCCCCCACCCTCTCACCCCAACATCCTCGCCCTTCTGCTTCCATCTCGCCTGGCCTGTTGTTTGCGCACGCGCGTGGCGTGAGTGAGCGGCTCGGCAAGTGTCACACTTGACGCTCTGTATTGTGTAGCATGTCACCAGCTGTGGAGCGGTAGCACGAGGCTACAGGTGCTGCAAGACAGTGCTGACAGTGCTACAGGG
>RQTK01000260.1:520719-547248 GCA_003991915.1 Elysia chlorotica
CCAGATACAATATATTTTGTTTGTTTGTTTGTTTTTTCACTAAAAATTCCTTTGAAGACCGCCTGGTTGTAATGAAAAAAAAAAACAAACAAACAAACAACAAAACAAAACTTAACACCTTTCGTTAAATGTATCTATATTGCGCGATAAATAGCTCTTTATGATTTCACGAAGTGCGGCCTTCTTCCAATCTTTTTTTTTTTTAATGATTAAATGATTAGCATAAAAGAAAAACGCATAACAATATAAAATATCAGTGACATACAGTAGCAATATGACTTCGTGGTTCTATTTCATTGCTTACTGAAACACCAATCATCATTTAGTTTATTAAGAGAAAATGTATTCTGGATTCTTTTACTGGTCTCAGCTAGATTTCTCCTTTCCTGTGGAGTTTCTAACTACATATTATGTACTCGTATTTGTGTAAATTATATTTTTTTCTCAATTGTAACAAGCAACGGTATAAGGCGAATGGTTTTATTCCCACGGATCTCCCTCGTAATCTCTTTACGTGTTTTCCATTTTCTACATTCTTCATTTTGTACAATCTGATTTACACGAGTGTTGTTCCTAGTTAAAAATGGTTTATTTCGTCTATACCCGTTAAAAGCTAGTTCAGACTTCAAAAATAGTCTTTTAGATCAACGCATCTTATCGTTGGTTTCAAACACATATAGTTTAATTTTCCCACGTGAGTTGCTCACATTATAGACCTCTGTTCCTTAAAACAAGTCGTCAAGAGGAAGGAAGCACCCTGCGTGTTGCGGCTGAGGAGTTGTATGCTGGGTGAAGAATCCCCTCAAGCAGTGTACCTGCTGCGACCAGTCTGAGCCTTTACAAGTTGTGATGCCTTCTGAGGGTTTATTTTGGTAACCTGTCTACCCCTGAGAATAAATCTACTATTGAAATACTCACCACCTGAGCCGGTGCTACTGGTCTTTCTTTGTTTTGACTACCTCCTCTCAGATGGCTCTCGGTTACATTTCTAAGTATGCTTCTTAAATGTATGATGGATGCTACTTTTTACAATTATTATTTTTTCCCAAGTTACGATAATAATTATAATAATAATAACAATAGTAATGATGATTCTGCTGATGATGATAATAAAAACAATAATAATAATAATAATGATAATAATGATGATGATGATAATAATAATAATAATTATAATAAAATATTAATAAAACGCTTTTCTTTATGAGCACAAGAAGGAAGGAAGTTTATAACCATTTAATACATTTTTTTAATAAACTGTGGGGGTGCAATGTGCCGAACCATTTTTATCTTAGGATATGAAAATGAAAATTTGAGACGCCCATATTTTGTACACTTTGGTAAAACGTAGGCGCTTTGAGGGCGAAATCACGCCGAAGTATTGAAAACACTACAATACATTATACTGAATATGTAGATCAAATCTAATAAAGAGGAAAAATCTACTCAACATTACAGTAATATAGGGGAACCGAGTTACGTAAGTGATTTTATATATCGGTTGTTGCTTTAATGCAATGTTATTTGTATCGGATCAAAGACCTTTGGAAGTGGAGGTATCGTTAACTTTTACGAATTTCTCTTCTGCAATGCTATACATGTATTTTTTTTTTTTTGTATTAATAGTGAAGATGTAGTTGGTAGTCTTGATTTTTCATCCCTTGTGCTCACCTGGATATTTGCATCTTGTATATTTTCCTCACCATCGTGATTTGTTTAACCATCTTCTATGTTGTAGGTGTAAAAAAAACCCCACCTGATTTGTGTAACCATCGTCAATGTTGTAGATGTACAAAAGTTTTTTGACATGGCATTATTATTGGCTTAAAAAAGGTTTTGTGAGTGATACTGATAGTAACCCTATACAGTCATGGACAATTTCCCTGTAATTGCGTCAACCCAAGTGCTCCCCTTAATTATACAGTTTAGTTTAAAAGCCAGTCTCATGGGAACCTTTAATATGTAGCACTGCATCATAATCACAAAACATAAAATTAAGAATCTCTTTTCCCATTTACATGTCACCAAGTCAGGGTATTGGTCTGAGCTGGCTATTCTCATTGAGCTCTCCATTTCCCACACAGCTCACAGTCTAGTGAGGGTTACCTCAAACGTGAGGCCCAGCGCGAGTGTGGGATGCTCGGCATAGTTGCTGTCGGGGAGCTGCAATCGTGCTTATAAACAGCAAACTGAGGTCTAGCTTGATCCATAAGGCCGACAGATGGACAGTGGTCACTCATTGTCTTTCTTGTACGGTGGATGCATTTGTACTCGTGTCTTTATTTTTCTTGTCACAGACCGTAGCATTGCCTCATAGACTATAATATATTTATGCTTTTCTTAAATATTGATTTGAACCGTTTTCTTTCCAGATGATGTCTCTCTCTCTCTCTCTCTCTCTCTCTCTCTTTCTTTCTCTCTCTCTCCCTCTGTCTCTCTCTCTATATATATATATATATATATCTCGCCACCATAAACAATC
Organism: Elysia chlorotica; assembly: GCA_003991915.1. Lineage (NCBI taxonomy): Eukaryota > Metazoa > Mollusca > Gastropoda > Plakobranchidae > Elysia > Elysia chlorotica. The sequence continues at coordinate 523,202 of RQTK01000260.1, forward strand.
CTAGTCTTACTTATTAGTTCAGGCAACACAGGCATGAAGCTTTCATGATGTGTTGTACAATACATGTATTAATCAAACGATGCTTTGGGTCAGCTTAAAGTGGATATGCAGGTAACGCGCCTTAGTTCGTCGCGCAACCCTGTACCTTCAAACTAACACACACTGATTTATTATACAGTTTGTCAGGCCCTTACATCTTAAAAAAAGTTTTAGTTTTTTTGGCTGAGAGTGAGCAAGGCAAAGAACGGCATTATCAACACAGTCAATGAAGGTACCAAATAACTTTGACCCCCTGGCTTTATACTGGTTTGAGGAGACTTCTGATATCATTTAAATTTCGGAAAGGTTGAGATTGATAGAAAAAAAAACTACAAACAAAACAACCCTGAAGTTTTTGTTCACTGTTTACGCACAGCTTGTACCAGTTTGCCGACTGTGCTGCGGTAAGACCAGGAACGCCACGGACTCACCTGGCTACAGGTGCTGATAGAGAAGCCGAAAACTCTGTGGTTTTCCTGTGTAATTGAGCGGCGAGATGGCGTAAACAAATCGCACGGGTGCTCGGTCGCGTACGGTATCTTGCCTATTTTACCTACTGCACATAATTAGCGTTAAGCCATTTCCTCTTTACCAGACAAAACCCCATTGAGGTCGATAATGTTACCGCTGAGAACTAACCCAATCGGGTAATACTGCACGATTTACCCCGTCCACACACACACAATTACCTGAAACCAGCATAGGAACTTTCTCATAAGTTGTCCTGATATATATCGTCTTATAGAATATTGGCGCCACTATCTGATCTTTTGAAGAAACTCGAAATAAAACTTGCACCAACTACAACACTGTAATTTATACAAATCTTGTACTTTAGATAGACTTTGTTCTATGTTGAAATATTTTTGTTCTTACGAGTTCCTGCTGCGAAAGTGTTTGCATTATGGTTAGGTTATTAATTGTAAATGCTTTAGACCCTGTCGTGTTCTCTTTTATCACCTGTTTGTCATTCTTCACTGGCAAGCAAAGAATCGACACCTGCTAACTTTTTAACTTATGCCAGCGGAAGCTCTGTTTATCTGAACTCAAAGACTGACGGAAGATAGACTGCGGTAGAGGTCTGAATTTCACTCTCGTTTGAACAGACCCACAAAAGATAACATTTTGCTACATGTGTGAAGTCTCTGTTTGTCTAGAACTGTTGCAGTGAAAATGTCACCTCAACGGTAGCTTAGCGCTCCTGCGAGTTAACCTTTGATTCTACGTTTTTGGAATGTTCCTTCGTAATTTCAGGTACGTGCGTTTCCTTCTGACAGGTAGGAAAATATGAAGATACGGAAGGAGGAAGAGATTATGGCCGAAAAAAAAACAACCCTGCAATTTGGTTTAAGGTGGAGGGCTTGGATTTTATTGTGTATCAGTTGAGTTGAAGAAACTTAAGTTGGCCTGTGCTCTTTTGATACGACACCAAGGGAATGTCGGCTTTAATATTTGTTTTTGATCCACTTACATAGTATCGTCGTATCAAAAAGATGTTTGCTTTCCACTCTACTTTTAGGCTTAAGAACAAGTCACATTTACAATTATTTGACACATGCGACTTTTGACTTCAAACTGTTCACCTGAGAACTTCTTTTCTTTTAGAAATTCTTTGACTAGCTTTATCGCACACTGTGCCCTTAAACATTTCTTGCAGATGCACATAGTATAAAGGACGACTTTTTTAAAAGTTATGAATAGAGCTCCATGTCATGCACGCTCGTGAGACGTGTTTCCTCCCTGCTATCTGTCTCTCTCTGTTTATCCACTTATCTCTCTATCTGCCTCTTTTTCTGTTTATACCTAATCTCTCTTTCTCTCTTCTCCGTCGCAACACAACCTGAAGCAAACATTTTTATAATTGAAGGGGGGAAATAGAAGAGACAGTGGGCATAAAGAAGTTGTTTTACTAAATCAATAATTGACTTGAACGTGTCTGTGCTGGGATAAGATACACGTGTAATCCAAATAATTATATTCAAATTGCAATGAAACTTTGGCCGAGACTTGCAAAGGCATACCCCATTGCAAATCAAATTGGCTGGTTAGTATAATCAGGCATAGGAGCATATAGATTTATTTAAGATATAAACATATAGGCCTATTGAATATCGACATCTACTCTTATTATCAATTGTGGAAGCGCCTATCAAAAAGTTTTTCTAAACACTTCTAAAACAGGTGTTTCCGGCCGAATAAAGCTTTCAAACTAATTTAATACAGCTACTGCTGTTACTGCTAGCGGTGTTGCTGCTGCTGCTGCTGTTACTACTACTACTACTACTACTACTACTACTACTACTACTACTACTACTACTACTACTACTACTGCTGCTGCTGCTGTTGCTACTGTTATTAATTCATATATCTTTAAAATGTGGCATTTTCCTCTCTCTCCAATATTTAGTTTATTGTCTCACTTTAGTTTCTAGTAAAATTAGTGTTGGGGGCACTGTATATGGACCAGCATTAGAAATACATCTAAAAGTTCTACTATTGTCATTCGATGGGCACTGGCTTGGTATTGCAGAACACTTGCGCTGTGTTTGTCCCGGGCAAACATAAGTGTTAATAATTGAAGCTCATTGTTTTCTCTTCGCTCATCTTTCCCGCCTCATTGTAGATTTAAAATGAAGCTGGTTTTCCCATGTTATGTGACATTGTATTATGTAATGGTATGCAGTTAGGTCTTCGTTACATTGATAACTAACTACATGTATGTTAAACCAGCAGCATTTTATCAATTGTTTGAAATCAGCGGCTGTCCAGTCGCGCCAAGTCTAGACGCTTTTGTTTTTGCAAACTATTTTGACGGGCACAATATCTTTAATAATTCCAATTCTTTGGAGTTAAAAGGACGGTTTTCAAGTATGAAGCTCTTGCGGTCTTAGCCGCGCTACTCGGATTATTTACGTGAATCTTCCATTGGTGAATAAATGCTGGTATGAGTAGAAAGTTAATGTAGGCCCACTCAAATCCACATAATTTTTTTCCTCGCGCAAAATAATGATTTACTAATACTATTAAAACAACGTATTTGCACGGCTCTTTTTCCCCCATTGTCTTTGTTCTAAACGGAAACTTCACGAATGCCAGATCTAGTGAAAGAGACAAAAGTACGTTGTGCATGTAGTTGTATGCCGCTCTAAAGCTTTCCGCCCTTTTCTCTGTCTGGGTCACAATCCAAGAGATCATTAGTGTCATTGTGTGAGTGGTGCGAGACACTTGTGTCGTGCCTCCTGTTCCATAGCCTTGATCCCTCTCCTGTGCTACAAGTCTAGAATAATATCCAAGCGGGAATGACAACCTTGCCTGTCAGTGATGGCACTCCACTATCTCTCTCTCTCTCTCTCTCTCTCTCTCTCTCTCTCTCTCTCTCGTCTTCGTGCGGTGCTCTTAAAAAATAGACGCGGGGAAAAGATATATTCGTGCATTTCAGTGCTCATATATCTGCAGATCAAAGGTTACACGTTTAGGCTGATTTTTTTTCTTCTGGCCTTGAAACTTCCTAAGTAAAAAAAATCAGGCCATACGTACAAATCCGTTACTCCTATTATGTTTTTTCTGAGATGACCAATCGACTATTTAAGATTGCGCTCTATACAATATGGACTGTTCACATGATAGAGATGTGGAGCTCGGCGTCACCCATGTTTCCCACCGATAGGTATTGCTCCTCAGCTCAAATCTCCTAACGCAAATGCTTTGTTTTGTTCCTCCCCCAGACGTACCAGGAGGAGATGCTGGAGCGGTCCCCGCGGCGCGAGTTCCTCAACAACTACTCGCGCCAGCTGCTGCGGCGCTACCCGAGTCTGGGCGACCAGGTCGGGGCAAGGATGGCAAGGCTGAACGCCCAGTGGGCCGCCCTGGAGAGGACGATCGCGCCGCCACACGGCGGCCAGCACGCCGACACCATGCTCAGAGGTGAGTTCGGGACTGCAGTCTACATCTTGTCATCCTTCTGTAGGCTTTGAAGCTAAGATGGAAAGTGCATGAGAAAGCTTTGTGGGCAATAGAGTTAAGTTGGTTCTCACATCCTTTTTACACGTTGTCAATATCCATTATGCAATTTCTCTTCCGTTTGGTCTGTTGATATTGACGAAAGAAATAGGTAGAAGAAAGAGCTATTAGTGTCTTTTCTCTATGGCTATATGTAAAAAAAATTATGTTGGCATTCCAATAGCAAATTCAAATCCTATACTTTTGTTATAATGGTTGGTATTTTACAGTCTCTATGTGTGTGTAGATTATTGAAGAATGGCAAAACAGAACTAATTAAGGCAGTATAGCAGAAACTCACTAGCAGCTAGTCTGTCAGCAATGACACTGATGGGTAGAAATCTATTAATGGGTTTGTCTCTATTTGACAAAAATGCATTCTGTTAAAACAAAATGCGAGGTAAATTTATGGTCATTTGTCGGATATATCTCAAAATCACGACGAAAATCTTTTGAAAGGGACATGTATGTGACTTTCAGCAGCTAATGGAATGTACAAAGGACATAACCCACAAAGCCTATGCCACCAAAAGATAATCATAGTCAACCCAAACCTGATTGTTAACTCCTATATTATGTTTGGAAATAAAGATATAAGGAAACAAATTGAGTCTGTGACTGAGAGCTATTGCCTCGTTAACGATACGATACGAGGCGTTTACATGTCAAAACGATCATCGTTAAAGTATTATACGCCGCAGCTCAGGCACTCGACTATTTTGGCATAAAAATACTAAGAAAAGTACATACAATATAGTAGGTAAGGCAAACGATTTTAGTTTTTATTTGTCAAAGGTATGCCATGGAATAGTTTTAATAGTTTCGTACCTATGAAAAGGTTTAAGTTCTGCCTAGATTATGATTCCCTTACGGTGGCTCATGATTTGATTATAGTACTATATTTACAAATCTTGAACCTGGTAGCATCAGTATTTTTTCAACTTAACTACGTGTACTTCAATAAGTCACCATTATGGATATAATACCCTTTTTGGACACTAGGTACAGGTGTACAGCAATTCTATTATCTCATATCAGTTCTTATTGCAGAATTGGCTGGTTCAGATCTAGTTGGTAAGGCATGCTTGGAACTCACATTCGGGTTGAAATTCCTAACTTAAGGATGGTGGTTATTTTCCACTAATACAACACTAACAATCACAATCATGTTTTAAATTTATCACTCTTTTTGTTAAAATCGCGAGCAAAACTTTCCTACGTTTTTTTTCTCTTTTTCCTACCCTGCAATTATGGGCTCCTGTGCGATATTTACATGACAATATCATCATTATTGTGCGTGCAAAATAATCCCTCTAAACATCTTAATTTTTCCTGGTGCACCAATTATGTACATTTAGTATGCTGTTAAAACGCATACATCGACTTTAATAATATTTATTAACATATCTCCATACTTCTTTCACCCAAACGCCATATCCAAATTAAATAACCAAACTGACACTCTCTATTTGTTGATTTGGTTTGTTTTCCAACCGATATATCTTATTGTAGGGAAATTGAATTAGCATAACTGATTTAAATTTTACCTTACTTGAAAAAAAATACTGTTCTTTAAAAGCAAAATCAATTTAAAAAACCTACCGTCTTTCTTATGGCAATATTGAGGAGTGTCAGTAATTATTTCGTAGAGAGGTCCCTTTCTCTGTATGTTCAGGGCACTCCTGATCTTCCCTCCCGCAGTCAATCATTTTGGGAGCGTTCGGCCAACTATAACTATACTATTACCTGGAGTGTAGATTCCGAGCTAGACAGGCATAATTTTTTTTAATGAGTCTGTATTCCTTAATTACTTTGTTTTCTGTGTAGTACATGTATTTTCATTTATAACATTTTTCCCTTTTTTTCAAAACATTAAAATAATAGCTTTTAACAGTTATGACGTTCAGAGCATCCAGAAATTTACGAAAACATGTGTCTAGGTCTTTTTGTCAGTTCATTTGCCTGTCTGTCTGGCCTTCTGTTTGTCCTTTGTCTGGACCTCTATCTCTCTTAGTTTCTCTCTCTCCTCTCTATCTCTCTCACACACACACACTCTCTCTCTCTATCTCTCTGTATGTGTCTCTTTGTCCTACTAAAATTGTAGAGATCAGCATCATGGCCAACCTACGCCTTAAACTATTTCCTCACACCTGCATTTAAATTCTTTGATCTTGATTAATTCTGAGATCATTAGGACTTGGACTTGCCTTTACGCAGTAATGAAAGAGTCAGGTGAAGATCAGTTGATGCCATAGACAACAGCAGTTAGCTATCTATAGCAGTCTATGGGTGGGCCCGGTCTCTGTGAGCTAGGTCATTAATCGGACATAGATCCGGTTATTGTGGCCTTGGCAAAATGCAAGGTCTCCCAGTTAAACAGTGAAGAGTATAGAAACAACCAGTGCATAGTTTTTCGGCCTACTTCGTGAACAAGACAAGGGAGGTAATCCTCTTAAAGCCTGTGTCTTCTCTATGTATGGCAGTTGTCTTTCTTAATGGGTTTTTTTTAGGCTCTCTGTCTCTGCCAGTGGTCCAAAATCGGTACAATTTCCTTTTAAAAACATTATTTCTGAAATAAAAGACTTGTATCGTAGACATTTGAGCAGCGGTATGCAATTTTATATAGGAAATAATTAATCAATATTAAATACAAGTATCACAAAAAACCTGGACCTTATGTATTCCTAAAAAATCGATGTTCTTCTCTTATTACTGGTTTGATTTTGGAATATTTCCCCCATAACAAGTGCAACAATAGAATTGGTTTGGGTACAATTAGCCCCAAACCAGTATCTTTTGGTGTTTAGAATAAGAAGATATTAAAAAAAATGTTTCTGTCATTCATATTCAATTTCATTCTCAGTTCAATAATATTTAATGTGTTATTTCGCGTTGTTGCTAGACCTGGAGAGTGACCTGAGCACGCTGCGGTGCTGGCTTAACACGATTGAGGCTCGGCTACTGCCGTTGACCATCAAGGCTGACTGGTCAGACTCTGAGATTGAGCAAAGGCTCCAGACACACAAGGTTAGTGCTACATAATGAGGCCTATGTGTTTTGTTTTGGCTTTCTCTGAGAAGGACAGAGAGACTGTGAAAGAGGTAAAAGAGAGAGAGAGAGAGAGAGAGAGAGAGAGAGAGAGAGAGAAAGAGAGAGAGAGAGAATAGAGAGAGAGAGAGAGAGAGAGAGAGAGAGAGAGAGTTATCTCACCCTCACATTTAGTGATTTGACAAACACGGAACTGATTTTTTTTTTCTGAAATAAAGTCCTTAGTTGCTTATTATATAAACATATTTGCTAACCCTGCTCTCCCTCAATTTACGAAGTGGTAAGTCAAGGGTCATAACTCTGGGCTGCATCTTACTTCTCTTTGTATCGGCGTTGCTTCTCTTTTTCATTTCTTTGTGATGGGTTAGATTTAGTCTATAAGCTCTGAAAACCAAAGGCGGATTTATATACTCGTATAATATTTTAAATATCCGATAATAAAAGTCATTTAATTTCGCCCTAGCTTCAAGACGTTCTGTGGGATTTTTGTTCGCATTGTTGAATTATATTTGTCATGTAGTAATGTTTCACCAGGCAGGTCGTCTTGCCTCAAAGGTTGATGACTTGTCGATTGCTTAGTGTGTGGATACCGCTGATAAAAAGGTCGACTGCCACCCTTGTTATGCACGATAAAGAACGGGTTACACTGGCCATTTCTACTTTTTCGCGCTATTTATTTTAGTTGATAGCTTTCTCCTTGATAGCCACCTGGTATTTCCGCCTCTCTCCCTCTTCTATCTCAAATATCGTCTCTACTTCCCCTTATCTATTTCTTCGACTCTTCCTGTGTATAAAAAAAACACCACGCCGTTTATACATCTTGTTTTCGAAGCATACAATATTCACTTTCCTGGATAAGATATTATTGGTAAAAATTATCATCATTTCAGACAGAAAGTTGCCTTTTCGTAGTTAACTGAGAATCAAAACAAAATATACAGAAAAAACAACAAAAACAAATACACGAAATCGGAATGGCGGCACATAAAGCAAAATCTGGCAATATAATACTGAATAAAGGGCATGTTTTTGAATCCATTTCGTAGCATGAGTTCTTGTAGACATTTGGACATCGCCGTATTGACCTGACTAAATCTGGAAAACCTTTTTTTTTATCATGATGGAGCCTTGGGCCCATGACGAATTACACCCCATGCTCGGCTAAGTATACAACCTTATAGTCATGTCGTTGATCCTCACATGTATATGTACTAAGATTCTTATTAAAGCGGACTGGCAATTAATTGCTTATTGGCTTTTTGTCACAGTTATTTATCATGGAGGAACAAGCCAATCTGTTTTGGTCAGTCACGCGGGTTTCCAGGTCGGATAACGATTATCGGTCATTCATGATGTATACAATAGTTACCTCATCCCTTTGTATCTGCGTTGTTATCGATTTGTTACTCCCATAGTAGAACATGTGTACAGGTGTGATTCGATCGATAAAATCTTTATCACCGCTGGTTATAATGCGTGTACAGGTGTTTATGATGCGGTTTTTGGTTGATGTAGGTTGTATGTTTGTGTTACGATGACAAGGCCCGTATGTGCCGACCTGTCGGTGTGCGCGCTGAGCCTGCCAATTGCCAGCTGAGCCTGTGTCAAGCCGTGTGTCCAGCCAGCTGGTCACTGCTGGTGTTGTGCGAGTGACCAGCTGCAGTCAGGTAGGGTGTGCCACGGCCACAGTCCACTTCTGTCGTCCGTTTGGTGAGGATTACCCGCTCAGGCATTGTCCATGTAGATTGGTGAGTGAATAAGCCCTTACCTGTTACATCTTTGTCTTAAATATTTGCTTTGGATTTTGGATTATTTAAGCTTCGGTCCTGCGTTTCGTTCTTTAGGACTCGTTTCCACTGTAATTTATAAGTTGATGGATCTAACAAGACCCTTAAACAGAAAAATTAATTTTTTTGCAGAAATATGTAAACACAAGGGCTTGCTCAAGTGACAGTAAATCTTTTGTGATAAAACCGAGTGTTTTTGTTTGTCGTTGTTTTTTTAATTAATGATATATTAAAGCAATGAAGTCTTTATTTTTATTCTTATACATGCATGTACCTTTCAATATAATGTAAAAGCCAATAAGCGGTGGAAATGGAGAAGTCAGGCGGACACCACACAAAATGTAATACACACCCACATTAGCGAGCCGGTTATTGTTTCAATCACTCGGCGTTACTTATTAATCATAACAGAAGTACAAATCTACGGACATTGCAGGACTGGCGGGAATTAATGCGATTTGAGAGGTCAATCAGCGGCCAGCGCATGATCCACGCACACAATGGACCCGCTACGCTCTGTAGTTATGCTCATCGTCTAGTCTGTGTTCGTGAAAACAATGATAGCCTTATTAGTTAGTGGATTAAGCTTTTTTTCTGGTGAAGAATCAAGTCTTTTTGAATTGAGTAATATACAACATGCTTTTTTTTAAGTTGGTACCTTGTTTAAATAGGATTCAATCCCTATGTTACGCCAAAATTCAATATAATATGATATTCAACTTAGGGTTGCCATTTGAGGCATAAACTGATTGCTGTGATGCCTATATGAAACGGAGATTGGATATTGCATTTCACGGAAGCCTCTATCAGATTAAAAAAAAATTGCGTGGGGTATAGAAGTGTTAACTTTTAATACACTCATGGCATTTTATTTCCATCTTGTGAATTCGTAGCATATTGAGAAAAAAATATTTTTAGTTGGCTAAAAATCTGTCTACATATAATATAAAATTCGGTTTAGAATCCCTCCGTGGTACAGCCTAGTTGTTAAGTGTCAAAATATCAAACATGTCATTTGGATTTGAATTTATCGAGGGTAAACTTTAAACTTTGCACATGGTATCTCTGGGTTTGACGTCTTGTGTTGCGTCCAGTCGAATTTGTGCAACATAAATGTGAGGTGACTCATCGTTGGAACTTTGCACTATTGCTCTTGTTTCTGGTTGATCCTCTACAAGTCAACATATTTCGATTTACTTTAGTCCAAACGCTCTAGATTCTTCTTCAGACCTTAGTGAATCTGAGCAGATTACTCCCCATGCTTAGTAATTATAAAATTTTATATTATTATATATATCTAACATAATTGTAAGTGGCTTGTAACTTTATAATTTTTGCCCAAAACAGTCTTTAAAAAAATGTTCACTTGAATGACGTTATATTGTTATATAGTCCATGTTGTCTTTATTGGCAATGTTATAGTGAAAAGGCTTTGTTTGGTTGTATTAGAATGGATTAAGTAGAATACTGAAATGTCCAAATGAAATTAAGTGCTTAGTCATATCATTGAATTTATGTACTATGTAAAAGCAACTCAAACCTCTTGACGTTAGCCTGACATTTTATTTCATTCTGTAAGTTAGAAAAAAGAGGAATTGATGCTTCTGAAATAGTCAATACAAAGCATAGCTGCCAACCAGTACGTATAATACGTATTTAGTACGTATTCGACCTCCCGAGTACGTCCGTCCGTATCTGGTTGAAAAAATACGTATTTGACGATATTCAGCTAAAAATCGGGTGTCCCGTCGATCGCTCAGTTGTTGCTGCCATTTTCGGCAATAACGCCCGGTTAGCCCAGCCGTTAACACCGCCCATTCACGTTATCAACGTCTCATAAGAAGCGTAGGGATCGGCCGAGTCTCTTATCAACTTGTATGATCGCTCACTTGCGGCTCTTTTCGATAAAAAATACGGTAGGTAGTGTACCACTATAGGGGCAATTATGCTTCCGCCGCCGGCGATCTGTCCATCCGGGAATCCCATAGCTTTGTTTACTACGTAACTGCTAGGCAGAGAGTTGGTTTCCAAGAATCCAGTTTTGGACTTATGAGGCGACAAGTTAGACTGATTTAGACTTCAAACCAAGATTGATTTAGGCTTCATCTTCGCTGTCAAGCGCCGATCCCCTCACAGTTCTTACTCTCGCACGATCAGATAAACAATTTCGTATTTTGTAGGGCTAGGCACAATCGCTGCTACTCTTTCACACAGACGGACATACACACACACTCACACGCATCCTCGTTGGGCGGCGCATTATTGCATTTGCTCAAAGATGTTACATACCGCACACGATCTTTTGTCCACTATTGTTGGTTATTGTATATTAAAATATCAAGAAAAATTGGCTACTTAAAAAGTAAAAAATTATTACTAGGCTAAATTACTTTAATTCTCTTCACAGCTTTCACCTCTCCATATAAATATCGCTTATATATCGTCGTCGGGATTAGGGAACATAGATCTGAGCTTAATCTAGATCTGCTATTATAAACGGATGATTGCTGTTGCCTGTCGCTAACGTGTTGCAACTCTAGCCAAACTGATGCCACCGTTATCGATTAGAATTATTGTTACAAAATTTACCCATATGACATCTAGATTTGCGATCATTTTCGTACATTTACGATCTTTTCGGCGACACCCGATTTGCGGTATTCCCCGTTAGAGGTGAATCTAGATCTAGATTGTAGCTTTATATTATAAATCTAGTTGACATACGATATTATAGATCTAGATCTAATTCTGATAAAAATCGGGAACTAGTGTGGTTGATCTTGAGGGGTGAACTGGCTCAAGTGGCAGAGCGTCTGGTTCTCAGTGCTTTGTTTGAGGCATACGTTAAAACTTTGTGCAAATTAAGTGTCGGATTTGTACCCTACTGGTTACTTCAGTCAATGACAATGGTATTAGTTCCAATTGTTTTGGGCATGCTAGAAAGTTTACATTCTTTATTCAACCTTCTTAAAATATTATATTTAGTTTATGCAAAGCCTGGATATTGCTGACGTAGTGTTTCTGACACTAGAGATGAAAATCAACAAAATTTCAAAAAAAAAAAAGATCAAAACAAAAGCACACACATACTCCCAAAAAAGGAAGGAAAATTTTTTTTTTTAAAGTTATGATTAAGCATACAAGTGTCTAAGTCAATATTGATACTATAATGATAGCTGAACTAAATAAGCTTGGCCATCAATTAGGTTTGCAGTGACTAACCGCGCTAAAAATCTGTATTTGCTTTCTCAAAAGTTGGCAGCTATGCATAATTGTGATTTACTCAAAGGTGTTTACCTAAATTCACATAAGTACAAATCTACGGACATTGCAGGACTGGCGGGAATTAATGCGATTTGAGAGGTCAATCAGCGGCCAGCGCATGATCCACGCACACAATGGACCCGCTACGCTCTGTAGTTATGCTCATCGTCTAGTCTGTGTTCGTGAAAACAATGATAGCCTTATTAGTTAGTGGATTAAGCTTTTTTTCTGATGAAGAATCAAGTCTTTTTGAATTGAGTAATATACAACATGCTTTTTTTTAAGTTGGTACCTTGTTTAAATAGGATTCAATCCCTATGTTACGCCAAAATTCAATATATGTTATTCAACTTAGGGTTGCCATTTGAGGCATAAACTGATTGCTGTGATGCCTATATGAAACGGAGATTGGATATTGCATTTCACGGAAGCCTCTATCAGATTAAAAAAAATTGCGTGGGGTATAGAAGTGTTAACTTTTAATACACTCATGACATTTTATTTCCATCTTGTGAATTCGTAGCATATTGAGAAAAAATATTTTTAGTTGGCTAAAAATCTGTCTACATATATCTATGTCCGTCTATAGCACCTCTTAAGATTCAACCAATGTGTCAGACATAGCTGTCTTGTTTCAACAATACTGATTTTCCAAGAGATTGGAGAAAGGCACAATAGGTGGGAGATTGTATGCGACTAGGCAAGTTTGAAGTCGACCTCTGTTCAAATTGATAAGTTTTTTTTTTATACTTTTACGTTTTAGAAAAAAAAAATGCAGAATGACGTCACTAATCTCCTGTCATGCAACATCTAGATCTACCCCAGACCGCCAGAGACATTATTTAACTAGAGGCTCAGTTTTTAAAATAGCTGTGCAGGCTTTGTGGATTTCTCACCTGGTTTGGACCACACCCATCCTGTTGGTGACACCGCTGTTTTCGCTGTTTTCGGTGTCCTGAGGTTTCCTCTAACCCGCTGCGTCAAACATTGATCCCATTCGAGGACAACCAGCCATGTTTACCTTGGTTTGGATGGAGTAGTTTGAATCCCGTGTGCCTTTGAAGCGATATCTCTTCAGACCGGTTAAGGTTTTTTTTTTACTACGATAAATATTATTGTTACAGCACTGAACCGTTTCAATTTTATCAAAGTTGGACCAGTTGCAAAACGTTTTTTTTACTGCAACATTCTGTTAGCAAGCAAATATTTCTGCTCGTTTAAGCAACTAATCTGTGCACCCCAACCCCTCTTGTATTGTTTACAGTTCAGTTGTGTTATGGAACAAACAATAGAAAGTGGAGCTGGTGTATTGGTTGAAATAATCTCATAAATTATAATTTTATCAAAAAATGCCATTCATGATGATCTTATTCTGAAGTCAGTCAGAGCAAAGTGAAATTTGAATTGTAGTAAGGGGGTTCTATTGAGTTTTGCACGTAGCCATGGCGTACCGTTACAACCAGTAACTTTATATAGAAGACGCATCTTGAAGCAATGTACTCGTGGCCGCACAGCAACTGGGGTTGTATTACGTTCACAGAAACAATCAGGTCAAACCTAGTTTTTCGGAAGCTCATCAAATGAATAATTTCGTCACTTGGCCCTTATCAATTGTGGGCATTTTCGACATTTTAGAACACATTAATATGTTATTCTGTTCTCAGCCCTTTTTATGAACGCAGGAACATGAAGTGTATTTGTGTAGAGCATTTACATCATACTTTCCATTGTTATTTGTGTGACTTTTATTCTTTTAATAATTTTTTCTCATCACAGGCTATTGTATGTATCACTAAATACACGCTTTAACATGCAGACATAATAACACAAAGGAGATGCTACTAGCGTGCTAACGTAGGTTCTCCAATGTGATCCTGTAAATTCTATTGCTTTATCTAATACTCAATCAATTTAAATCTGGTAAGATCCACGACTAGGCAAACACGGTGTATTGCCACGAGGGTATCACTATAAATGAAGACAGGCGCATTTCAAACTTATTATCTGAGCAGTATCGAGCTTGGTCTCCCGGAGGTGAAGTCGGTGCAAGTCAACAGCAGAGCCCGGGACCGGCTTGTTGCTTGCCTCTATAACAAAGCACTTAACATCCACCATGCTCACCCGACAGTCTTCTCGTCGATCTCAATGTATACCCGTCTTAAGAAGAGCTTATCTGTAGAAAAAAAAAGCTTTTACACACCCCGGCCTTATTGGCAGAACTTATATTTCAGTTAAACCATATCTGTTTACCATCACGTAGTTGTTCATAATTATTTTTAGATGCTTCTTTAGTTGTTTTTTTTTTTTAGTGGGACGTTTTGTTGTTGTCCAAATCACTTGGATTTCTGTGTTTTAAATTAAAAAAAAGAGGCAACATAGTGTACTGTTTAGAATTTTTCTCATTCTAAAATGGAGCTTGTATCCCAGCTGAACATTTTTGATGAAAAAAGGAGAATTAAAAAAACAAAGTACCAATTAAAAGATTCTGTATGGACATGATTCAATATGTAAGAGATTTATTCAAACTTATATAATTTTATGGTATTGTGTGAACGTCGATGTTGCCGCTATGCAATGAAATTTAGCTCAAGAGGACATGACTCATAATTTTAACAGCCGACCTTGGTGGCCTTTGTACGTGGCCGGTGAGGTCCGTACTCTGTACTTGGGCCACTCTGACCTTGTAGTCTGCATCGATTCTGGCTGTCATCTTGATGTTGTAATTGACGTGTGGTATTCCCCCGACCCCCCCTCCCCCTTCTCTCTCTCTCTCTCTCTCTCTCTCTCTCTCTCTCTCTCTCTCTCTTTCTCCTAAAAGGGGGGGGGGGTGTAGTGACATAGAGAGAGATATGCCACCCTTCAGTCAACGGACGTCAACCTGTGAGAAATCTTATCATTGCCTGGAGACAGCCTCAAGTGATAGAGGCAGTAAGCACAGCACATGCGCAATGCTAGCAGAGCGGATGCCCAGTCAAGCGACTCGCTCACGCTCCCTAGGCAGTCATGACTGGAGGCTCCACGTATCGATTAGCGCCTCAGTTTGCTCTCTGAACCGCTCAGTGCTATACTAGTGTACACATGTGTGCAGCGTCTATCGACATTTAACAATAGGGCACGCCATCTACTGCAGTACTGTACAGCTGCACCGATTGATCGGAGAGACAACCCATCGCTTACTATATGAGAAAGTAGCGAGAGAAATGTACTTGAAATCTAGTGTTTGTGAAACGAATCAAAAGAAAAGGCACATTAAGACATAAATAAACAACCCAGGGCAAAAAGACCAATGAACACCGACAGCAATCAACAACAACAACAGCAGAATCAGCAACAACAACAACAACAACAACGACAACAACGACGACAACAACGACAACGAAATAGGAAGAAAAAAACATTGAAAGAGGAGTTATTCCCTTAGCAAAGCAATTTATTTCCACTCCAATTTTTATAAACTAAATTTGTCATATAAGTACGCAAACACTTACTCGGCTTTGCAGTTAAGAATTCAAGTCTATTTTCTGTTTTTGTTCGTCTCTTTATGCACAAACTAGGTCCAGGTTTTAGATCTCGATTTCCAAATCTGTGTTCCCCTTCTTATTGTTATCCTTTTCTAGTGTACGTGTCTTTGTTATACCTGATGTCTGATCTGCACCTCACCGCTATCGAACTATCATGTCTTTTTTTTTATTGCAAAAATCGCAAAATTTTCGCAAAAATTTCCAGGTTTTAGGTCTCTTTTTTTGTTTTTTATTATTGCAAAAGATGTATTTCTGGTGCGATTTTCCTTGTTTGAACAATCCTAGTTACCCAGGCTCTTCATCATTTGCTTTATTACCTTTCGCGGTGTTTTCCCCCATAATGCTATTTTCACTGTCTACATAGCTACCCACTCTGCAACCCCCCAAACCATCGAAACCATGAATTGTGTTTTTAAATCTAAATCACACATGTATTTAAAAAAAAAAAAAGTTAAAAAATACACTAAGCGATGAACACCCAATCCTTACCTGTCCCCAGTCACCGCCGCCCCCACCCCTCCCTCCCTCCCCCTGCAGTGAAACTTGTGGCCTGGCATGCTCCCTGCTCCCGTGTGTCTGTGTGACGTGCCCTCCCTTCCCGTCTTTCTACATTGTCTCGCCCAGGCGTCCCCATGCCGCGGGGTCACACTACGCCAGGGCCTATACTATACCAGTGAAGTAAGGCCGTGTAGTCCCCCCTCCTCCTCCGTCTCATTATCTCAGTCTGTCACAGCCAGGCGTGAGGCAGGACTGCCTGGCCACCCGTGTCTTCCGTCACCTGGTTTAGATAGGCGCTATCAAGAAACTGATTAAAGGATTTGCTTTTTTCCCTCTTTCCATCTACACACTGTAAAGACATTTCAAAAATTCAAAAACTGAGTGCGATAACAGCTTGTTAAAACCAAATCTTGGCTTAGACACTAAAGTGAAGATTGGATTAATACAAGATCGTTCTTCCTCAAGCATTGCTTCGTTCTGTGCCGTCTATTGGACAATCCATTATTAAGAGATCTAAAGAAAACCAACTGCTTGCCGTTTGCTGGTGAGTTTGAACTTTGCTGCTCTTCGTTCTTCTTTTTTTTTTTTTTTAGCTTTAAGAGAACAACTTATCTATAAAAACAAAAAATGATTTTCTAAAAAAAAAAAAAAAAAAAAAAAAAACGACAACCAAGAATAACTGGTCATATTCTTACGTTGGAAGCTAGTGATCACATTACTACTTGTAGATATACATGTATGATTTAATTTGCCTATAAAACCTGGTTTAGCTGAAATGTGCTCTAAGTTTTAGGTCTATATTGTTGTGCTATTCGTTGAAGTTATTCATGGACTCACACAATCTTACATAATTTGAGTAAATATCCAGATATTATAATTAAAACAATCGTCTTTTCTAATGTGCCAAATACTGTCATAGCCCGAAAGTTAGCTTCTGGTTTAAAAGTATCTATATTTTTTTTCAGAGTTATCAAGTATCCGTTTGATAATCATTGAAGTTTCATAAAGCTCACCATAACCACGTATAGTTTAACAAGAGAGATACTCAACCGCAGCTATATTTTTAGCTGTATGCAAGTGATTCGAAAGCTCAGTTAAACAGTGTGCTTAAATCATCAAGACTTGGCAACAACAAAAAACAGCATTTAATTATAATATGTAAAATTTTGTAACATAAGCTTTTTGATATTAAGATTGCAAAGATCCTGCCCCAATATTAACCGTAGAAGTGAAACTGAAAACCTACAATAATTATTACTCACCAAACAGCCTTGAATGTTTTTTTTTTTAAAGAACAATTAGAAAACTGACATGTTGTGTGATGAAATATACGCACTCAACGTGGTTGTTTATTACAGTGGCTTCCCAGATGTATGATAGGATCTACACCTTATGGTATCGCAAAGCTCGTGAGGCACTCTTTATTTTACGTAGAGTGGCATCTGAACCGAGATGATGTCATTATCGCAAACACGGTTTAGCTGTTTAGTCTTGGGCTGTTTGTACACATGGTGGTTATAAGCTAGATCAATCATTCGCAGCCACCTGTCACCATGGATATGGCGAGGTAAAAGACATAAGTTCCCTGCGTGTGTATGATTCAGTCATAGTAGATAGATGTCATTATCCCCTTAATATACTGGACCAATCATTCGCTGTATACACTGTCCTTCTTTTCTGCCTTTCTTTATTTTCTTGTTGTAGTCTTGGGCTCGCCTTTACCATACTATACATAGACATCTCCACACTTCGATGACCGGTTTGAACAAAACTGTCCATCGGTAACATTTCTTGTACGCTCTCTCTCTCTCTCTCTCTCTCTCTCTCTCTCTCTCTCTCTCTTCTCTCCCATCAATTTGCCATAAAAAGTCGACACCGCGACCCCTCTAGGCTTAGTTGCAAATGTTTTCCCCCTTTTCCAAATAAGGTAATTAACGAAGTAGTTGGTACAATTTTCTGGTCGTACATTGAACTAGCGATTGCTTAGCTGGTTTACTTACCCGGAATCTTACGCCCTTGGCATAGTTATGAATGCATTAAAAAAAAAACAAACTATTATTAAAGTCCCAATGTATAGCATTGTAGTCTTAAAAAGGGATAATATGTTTATTTCCCTAGCTCTATCTTTATATCTATCTCCCTCACCTCTCCTTGTGTTTCTTTTCTAGATTGCCTTGATATATTTTCAATTTTTATAATCCGTGCATATGCAACGGACATGTATACTTTGATATTGATAATGTGTAATCGTGATTGAAAAAGATACATTTGCAGAAAGTTGAAGCTTATTCCTGGTATGGCGGTTGGTGAAGGGTTGTTTTGCTTCCTCCTTCCCTGGATCACAAGCATGGGAGACGATCAATCACTTAGCTGTGCTCCGCTCCCGAAGAGGGCATCATCGACCTCTCTCTTTGGTACTCTGCTGACCTAGTCCTCTACCTAGTCCCACGAGTCTATCCACTCCTGCCTCTTTCTCACTCCCCCTGGCGCTCTCTCTCTCTCTCTCTCTCTCTCTCTCTCTCTCTCTCTCTCTCTCTCTCTGTCTCTCTCCCTGTCTCTATCTCTCTGTCTCTCGTTTTTTCCGTTTCTTTCTGTCCATCTCTCCCACTCGTTCTCTCTTTTCTTAGAGGCGCGTGCGGAATTTGATCGTTTCGAGGAATCTTCGATTCTAGCGTAGAATTGAATTGGGTCAGGGTGTCTTTACTTTACTTCGTACCAATCTTATTTGTTTTCAAGTAGATTTTGCTATTCATAGTAGCGGGTGTCTTATCTATTTTTGGGAGCACACTTCTCTTTATTCTGCTCTTACTCTTCCAATTAGTTTGACTTGACTTTCTAAAATAACTTTAGGCGTTGTTATTGCTCTAGAATGCTCGTCGGGAATTCAACGCCGTGTGTGTTTATAGCTTGCCAATACCAAAACCAATGTTTTACTAATTTCTTGTTTGGAGCCTTCAAATCGAAACTGTCATGCCAAGTCGCTGCATTGAATAATATGCTAGGCGGGTTTTGGGTCTCTCTGCTTAGAAGGGAACTGCGGGCAGCCTTTATGACTTGAATCGAGAGATTTCGCGTCTCTTGCTGAATGTTTGGGTCACCGTGACAAAAAAAAATAATTTAGCCTTTCAATACCTGGTAAGAGCTATATTGATTTAGATTATTTTCAAAATACAGACCAGTGCGTGTACTTGCTGTTCTCCAATATCAAAGGGAATTCTCCGTAAAAGACTAATAGAGGTCAATGGAACGTTATATAAATTATCATACTTCTATTTATTACAAAGCAATTTAAGGGATGGTTTAGCTTTAAATTCAGCTAAAATCCTTTCTTAAAGTTGGATGTGTGCAGTGCCTGATTGATTGGGCTGTTTACACACACTTCACAGTTTGAGTAATCGATTTATTTAGAATCAATGTTAACTGTACTGTGCGATGAGTGGGTTCTCTGTACGTGTTTGTTTTTTACTTTTCAAGCTATCAACAATACGAAACAAGGTGTGGCATCGAGGGACTTTTCGATAATTTATTTTCAAAATGCTTTGTAAATGCTTCAATAAACCACACTATAGCCTGAGTTAGTCGTACTATTAAATTCTATCATCCGAAATTGCGCCTGTATTATTGCAAAGCAATACAATTGTAAAACCGTCAGAGTAATTGAAAGAAATATAATTACACGTTAGGCTGATTTTTTAACAAAACAAAGGAGCCAAAGTGTGGTTCATAACTGTAGGGGGAACTTCAGATGCACTTACTGGTCCCGTTGAGCATCAGCTATAATACGATTAATCGGCAAAAACCACTTCTTTGAGGAAACATCGAGAAAATCGAGAATTGTTGTGTTTGCTTTGGGATGCGGTCCACCTTATTGAACGAATCTCGAGGAAGTTTTCTTCTACATGACCGAGTTGGGGGGCGGGGGTAGATATATAGATAGATAGATAGAACAGAGAGATAATTATACAGACATAGAGGAGATAGATGGGTGGAGCCATAAAGAAACTCAGACAACCAGAGAGACTGTTACACAGTGGGAGAATATGAGTGGACAGAGAATGGACATGGTCTTTTTGGAAGGATATGGATCCACGAGTTACTTAGTTTGTAGTGAGATCACGAGCACAAGCCAAACGACCAGTATGTGTTGGTCTATTTTGGGTTCATTTCAGGCCGAAGCGGGCACATCTGATTGGCTGAGGCTTTCGTGGCCACCGGAGTTGATTGGTGGCGTTATTTGGATGATGTACATATAATAATAGTGCCGCGTTATAATTTTTGCTTTCGACCACAACTTTCTTTGTTATTGGCGAATATAATGTAGTATAGCCCTATATATTAATTTGTTTCCAGAATTATTTTACTTTTTGCGTTTGGATGTCTATGTAAGCATTTAATAGTAAGGTTTGGTTTTACATGATTGTATCACGTGCCTGATTGTGATGAGTGACCAAGAAGTCGAATATTATAATGTCCTGACCCCCCCTCCCCCCCACACACACACATCGTGGAAATCTACTTTAAAACCCAACACTCAAGCTTTCAAAGTGGTTTATTTTTTTATTATTTAGTTTTACAGCCTCTGATTTTTGCGATTTATTCTATTTGGTCACGATATATTTTCGTCGAGTCGAATGTGATGCACAAGCTTCAGATCGTATCTTGTACCTCCTGCTTTTAGTTTAATTTGTCGAGCCTTAGGCGTTGAAATGATCAGGGTTAGTTTCAACTAATGCTACAGACGAGTGTTAGCCTAAGCTGGGTTCGAGTGTCACGCTCAGGAGAAACGTCTCAAGACTCACTTGCAAGGTAGTACATGTATGCATTGAGCACTTGACAACGCTAGCGTAGTCGTTGTTTTTTTCTTTTTTCATCTTTTTTTTTTTCGAAAATGGTTGGGATTTTTCTTTTGTTTGTTGTTATCGTTTTTTTGTAGGGAGTGGAGTTTGTCAAAAGGTATTCTTCCTAAGAAGTGTGTGCACATGGCGCAGAACGGGTGTGTGGTGGATGGCTAGCTCAGTGCGTTATGACAGGTGACATGTCGAGGTGTCATAACGGGTCTTTTTGACGTGATGTGTTCCTCTTTTGCTACGATTGGTCCTTTTGATGTTAGGCTTAAATGTTAAGAGTTGCCGCTTGCTTCTCTCTTCTTTCTCCCTCTCTTTCTGTGCTGACTTTCCACGTTAAACTAGCTTAACTACAACTGCTATCTCTCTCTCTCTATCTCTCTCTCTCTCTTTCTCTTTATCTCTCTCTCTCATACACACACACACTCTTATTAAATCATCGTGTGATTTTCTATTGCACAAAGTGTGATAATTTGATTCTTGGTTCTTTCCAAGGTAGCCGAGGGACCTCAATTATTTAAAAATGAAGTTAAAATCAGACCCGGCGCAGCAGGAAATGAATATTGACAGCTCATTACAAATTTTATGTTAGTCGTACATGAACAAGTATCGCCGTCTTTGCCTTGAGCACGCCACGTTTGCGCCATAATAAAATTCGACGCTGGTACCTTTATGGCATAATAGCTTGGTTTACGTGATGCAATCATGGGCGATTTCTAGAGATGTTTCTATCCCATGACACTGCATTGTACCTGGAAAATTTCCATGTTGACCGATTTTATACTATTTTTTTCCATCGTATGGAAATGCAATCAAACTGAAATGATAGCTCCGACTTTGAACCGACCAGGTGCTTATTATTAAACGTTGTATATTAACCAATTTATTTGTATCTGTGTTTTGATAACAACTCATAAAGTTTAAATGTGCACCAACGGAACTTGTACACGTACTTTCATTTGTGTATGGAGATACATTGTACCATTACTTTTTTCGGAATGAATTTTGCTAAATTTTACAACGCGGCTCAGATGGGGCGTATGTATAATACATGTACAAAAAAAATAAAACTTCATGGAAAACGTGTAATAGTTTTTTTATTTGTCCGTGTATGTCTTGGGTCATGTTTGTTGACAGTGTTTTGGTTCAAAGGCCTGTTAATATCCGAGAGTAAAATAAGCTAAATAAACCCTTGATAGTTAATCTGCCCATCGTTTTGTCAGTCTCTAATTCTTTTTCTCTTACTCTCTGTCTAAACCCCGTTAGCAAACTGCATCAGACCTTATTAAATGAGCAGTGCTTAGTTACGCGACTGTTTTGAAATTATCATTTCTCGTTAAAATGTTCATGTTTGGACGATTTGGGCAAGGCGAAAAATGAGTTAATAACTGTGCTGCATTATTTTTTATATTTAAGATATATTTCAATGGCTTTGGCTGAAGCCCAGAAAGAAATACACCAAGACCCCCACGCACCTTCTATTCAACCTTGTCTATCTGAGGAGAGGGGAGCTCGAGAGTGGCCTGCGGGCTAACTCCCATAGGCTATCGATTGTGATTCACATTCTTTGTGCTCTTCTCTGTACTCTTCCTTGAAAGGACTTGTGTTAGAGTCTTTGGTTTAACGGTGATAACATATATCTTTCGCTTTTTCTCTTCCCCTCTTTCCGACTGTCTGTCCTTCTCGCAAGTCTTGGGATCCGTCCACAGTACAGCATAAATTGTGCTGATGTTGGACGTTAAACCAACTCAACTCAAATCCTCTTCCTCCTCCCCCTCCTCCTCTTTCTCTGTGTCTGTCTGTCTGTCTGTCTGTCTCTCTCTCTCTTTCTCTCTCTCTTTCTCTCTCTCCCTCTCTAGTGTCGCCACAAGTATTTGATCTACAGAGATGGTCAGTCCTTTGTCTATTTACTCGATGTGTGGGACACGTTCATCGTTCCCCATCAGTGTAGCACTGTCCAATACAGAGTGTTTTTGATTGCTTGTCCATTTCTTCATTGTTTTCCATTTCTCCTCCACCCCCAACCTTTTCCTTCGATTGGAGTTGCCCTTTCTCTCCATGCAGCGCAATTTTGGTAAAGGTTTAACTAGATTCTGTTTGTTACTTTCGTCAGTCTTATTTGAGCCAGGCGTTTCCCTGCACAACACTACTATACGGCTACGGCCGAGCAATACACAATATGTACAGTACAGATCTACTCGAGCCAGGTATGTGTGACATGTTGTTTGGCTCAGCCGTGATACGCATCGCTGTTCTTTGCCTGTGTCAATCCAGATCATTCTATTATCGTCCCTGGGCCTGGTTGGCTTCTCGGGGAACCCACTGGGCCGTGATAATGTTGTCAAAGCTCAGGAACGAAGGGGACAGTTTTACATCACCTGATGTGCTTACTGGGTTGAGCAATACTTCCAAACTATTGTAGCTATGTAGGCGTCACTTTTGTGTCAGAAAATGGAAGGAATTCTGCACAGGAATTCCGTAATAGTAAGCTGTGACGGAATAATCTTTGAATCTGGGTTGTGGACCAGATCAGGCCATGCGTCAAACAATGTTTCAATTTCACTTGTTGATGCAGAAAAAAAAGTAAAATTAGTTAGTTTACCCTGGTGTAGCTGCCACTTTAGGGGTGACTGATTTACGCCCGTCGTTAGATTGTTTTTTTTTTTAATTATTAAAAAAAAAATATAAAACCGAATCATGGTGGCGCTGCATAAAGAGTGTTTTATTACGCAAGCGGGGTCTCGTTAAAACAGAAAACGTATCCCTCTGTAAAGCAAACCTAAGCTCACAAAACACAGTAAATAATGCATCTTTCCTCTTCATGATTTGTGCAGTCGAGTAACTGCAATTGAGGTTATTCTCCAAATGGGTATTTTACTCTCTCGTTCTCTTTTCTTTTTTACAACTTCTTCAATCGGATTCCGTATAAGTACACCATTAACAACAGCTTTAATGTTGCTGCTATTATGTACTAAATACTTTCCGCCGTGTGTGGTCTCCCACACACGTCTCTTAAGGCGTTTCTCTTGGTGGATGCTCATTGTTTA
>RQTK01000260.1:547341-557345 GCA_003991915.1 Elysia chlorotica
TAGATTGATAGATAGATAGATAGATAGATAGATAGATAGATAGATAGATAGATAGATAGATAGATAGATAGATAGATAGATAGAAAGGGGGGGGAGTGTAAACAATGAGCATCCACCAAGAGAAACGCCTTAAGAGACGTGTGTGGGAGACCACACACGGCGGAAAGTATTTAGTACATAATAGCAGCAACATTAAAGCTGTTGTTAATGGTGTACTTATACGGAATCCGATTGAAGAAGTTGTAAAAAAGAAAAGAGAACGAGAGAGTAAAATACCCATTTGGAGAATAACCTCAATTGCAGTTACTCGACTGCACAAATCATGAAGAGGAAAGATGCATTATTTACTGTGTTTTGTGAGCTTAGGTTTGCTTTACAGAGGGATACGTTTTCTGTTTTAACGAGACCCCGGTTGCGTAATAAAACACTCTTTATGCAGAGCCACCATGATTCGGTTTAAGTGCTTCCTTATTTTTTTTTTCCCGTCGTAAATTAGTTTGCCCATGCCTGCCTACTTTTCTTCCTTTTTTTCCACTACATGTATTTAGTAAAAAAAAAGGCGAATTAAAGACCTGGGGTCGTAAGTACATCGTCGCAGTAGCTTGCAATTCGCAAGCCTTCTGATCGAGGCTATCTAAAACATCCTCGTTTCTGATGCTTTTGCCTGAAGACAAACCGTAAGCTTACCACAGCGTTATACTTATGCCTCCAGATGTCGCTTCTCAGTCTTGGTCTGTAACTGACAGTTTCACACTACACGTACCTAATATGGTTCATTACTGGTAGTATGTACGCTCATTATTCGATGCCCGTGGGCTTCCCATAAGCACATAATGTTATAGTGCAGAGGGGAAGGGGAGAGATAGGAGGCCATAATTCTATTTTGAGTTTGAAAACCAATAAAGAAAAGTTTTGATGGTTTCCACGGAGACGCGTGCGGCGTATCTCTGGCCTTGTTGTGGCCACCAGTATCGATCATGTCCATAGAACCCCCTCCCGCTGCGTAGGTCATGGTCACTAAAGCTGGCTGCCTTGATGGACAAACGCCGTTACATCGTTACACGATTCATTGGTTTTTAAACTACGGATCTTACAAATCAGAATAAACCTTGTAAAAGTGTGCGAACTCTTTACTCAAAACATCAATAGTATTATAGAGCCGGCTTTGGTGTATAAACAATTAAAAATGTAGGAAGAGAGACGGGGGAGAGAGATAGATAGATATAGAGAGAGAGAGAGGGAGGAGTGTTTTTGTATATTAGAGGGAGATAGAGAAAGAAAGAGATAAAGGAGGGTGAGAAATGCGAAGGATAAGTTACTGAAAGAATTTCAAATCCGAAGTACATACGGCACCGTCAATTACGTGCTGTCAGTTATCATGGATGTGATCAGTCTGAAATCAAGCCTTTGTTTTTTATGTCTCTTCATTAAACGCAACACTCGTAGCAGGGGTGGATGAACAGAACTGATGGGACCAGTACTGTTGGCATCTTGAAGCAAAGATCTGATATATGCATATATTGTTATTGTTTTGGTTTTTGTTGTTGTTGTTGTTGCTTTATAATGCATTTTAAAGTGAATATAGAGTTGTTGCAGCAATTCTTTTTACCATCAGCTTAGATTATGACCAATAGGTCAAATTTAATTTAATTGTTAACAACCTTTGAGAGAGAGATAGAGATAGAGATAGAGAGAGATAATGAGGCCAAGGGTGATATAACTTTTCCCTGGTCTAGCTTAACTCCGATGTCCATCGAATTTTGGGGCTGCTGTTTGGAAGTTCTGCTGACCATTGCCAAAGTCCATGGCAATACTTTGGTATAGCCATCCAGTCCGATGTGTGGATTAGCCAGGTATTAGTATATTGTGCGCGTTGGGCCGTAGAGGATGTGGTACCTGTCTTCACCCACACCACGCTAGCGGACTGGTTACACTGGCTGTCAACCATTGCTTTCTAGATCTTCCTAATGCAATGCTTTTGCAAGCCATGGTCACTTGCCAGAGAGTCTGTGGAGGCCAGATCTGAGCTTGGTGACTGTCGAACTGAGATGTTATTGGCGTAATGCGAGTTGATGTATGGTTGTGCTCACCGTGGGGAAGATGGATGATGCGGGCGAAATGTGTGTGACTGACAGCATCTCTCTGTGACCAGGCAGTTGGGCTTGTTGAACATCACTTTATGTCCATCTTTTCTTACCACACCAGTAACGACTTCTCATTTACACGGTTCGGCTCTTGCAGACCTCGCTATAGTGTATCTTACTACCTTGCCCAAAGATAACGATACATAAAGGAAAATGTGCCCATCGCCGTATAGGATCTCCCAGGAGAAACCAGTGAGAGAGAGAGAGAGAGAGAGAGAGAGAGAGAGAGAGAGAGAGAGAGAGCGCTCTCCATATTGAGAACGGTATTACTGTCAGTTCAAGGGCGAATCCACACGGACTACTATTATTTCTTGATTTCTACCCTCTCGCTTTGAGGTTACGGTGGTCTTTACTGATTGTCCGAGTCTTTTCTTACCAACTAAGCACATAATGTTATAGTGCAGAGGGGAAGGGGAGAGATACGAGGCCATAATTCTATTTTGAGTTTGAAAACCAATAAAGAAAGTTTTGATGGTTTCCACGGAGACGCGTGCGGCGTATCTCTGGCCTTGTTGTGGCCACCAGTATCGATCATGTTTACAGAATCCCCTCCCGCTGCGTAGGTCATGGTCACTGAAGCTGGCTGCCTTGATGGACAAACGCCATTACACCGTTACACGTTACACGATTCATTGGATGCAAGCCATGGTCACTTGCCAGAGAGTCTGTGGAGGCCAGATCTGAGCTTGGTGACTGTCGAACTGAGATGTTATTGGCGTAATGCGAGTTGATGTATGGTTGTGCTCACCGTGGGGAAGATGGATGATGTGGGCGAAATGTGTGTGACTGACAGCATCTCTCTGTGACCAGGCAGTTGGGCTTGTTGAACACCACTTCATGTCCATCTTTTCTTACCACACCAGTAACGACTTCTCAAATACACGGTTCGGCTCTTGCAGACCTCGCTATAGTGTATCTTACTACCTTGCCCAAAGATAACGATACATAAAGGAAAATGTGCCCATCGCCGTATAGGATCTCCCAGGAGAAACCAGTGAGAGAGAGAGAGAGAGAGAGAGAGAGAGAGAGAGAGAGAGAGAGCGCTCTCCATATTGAGAACGGTATTACTGTCAGTTCAAGGGCGAATCCACACGGACTACCATTATTTCTTGGTTTCTACCCTCTCGCTTTGAGGTTACGGTGGTCTTTACTGATTGTCCGAGTCTTTTCTTACCATCTGATACAAGTTAAGTACCATACAGTTGATTCTGAAATTATCTCGAGCTTGGAGAGCTTTCTTTGTGGAGGTTGAAGTCTCTGTAAGTTTTATAAGGGGTGTGTTAGGGAAAGGTATTATGTGGATATCCCAGATGAAAGCCGATCTTTGTAAAGTGTACATGACATTTTGTGATTCCACAATATCGATTTTTATTTCTATTAAGACTAGAATTTATTACCTTAGAGATTCTTTACAACCGCACGCGGAGGTAGCTTTGTTAGTACATAGATTGGAAGCCCCTGCTCCTATCGTAAACGCGGGCCTCGCTGTTGAGTTTCATACTCTTGTCATTGTTATGTACAACAGTTTCAATCATAGGAACATGGGGTCTCAGGGTCCACTTGTTTGCACTAAGGAGGTTGCTTTGAGGTTAAAAATTAATTGTATTGAGTATTTATAGAAATCGCGCGCTTTCTATTATTTATTGAAGTTGGTTTCTGGAAGATACAGCGCTTCTATCACACATTTTAATTGAATAAAATGCATCTTATAACGGACATGACATGTATACCACAACGAGAGGCTTAGGTTATGCGTGAAAGGAAAGTACTATTACAAGTAATCGTATTGCTGTTTCTCTATGACTGAGTATTAGCATAAATGACAGCTTAGTTGAAAAACTTAATCACTTTACGCCACAGTTTAACGCCTTGCTTTTAATATGAAACGGATGCGCGTAGGGGTTAAAGTCAGTTTTACCTTTTCATAGTTGCTCTTTTCTCCATAATTTTTTTCAGTTAACTTTGATTGAGTGTTACAGTTGTCTGTTTATTTTTCATTTGCTTTTTTGTCACCAGCAAACTAATCATTAATCATTGACGTTTTTTTAAGAAGTTTTAGTTGTGACACTCTAATCACAATCTCTAATCGATGCAGTCAGCACTGGCCCGTGAAAATCAATCCGCCCTACATCCTTTCCGCTCTTTTCTCGTCCTTTATTTGTTGTCTACTCTAATTATCGTGGACCACGTCGGGCTTGACGTGAGATCCTATCTGTCGCCTGTCCCACCTGAGGCAGCTAACCCAACGTCCCAGTGGGCCTGCACATGTCAGCGACCAGTGGCTAATGACCTGCCGTGCAAGTGCGCGTAATGGGGGCAGGGTAATCCGGGTTGCCTGACCTGTACTGCCCGTGTGCGATTCTACATGAGCTTAGTAAGTTTTATCGTAAGAAGCTCTTAGCGCGCTAAGTTTGATGCAGCCGATAATCGCCAAGTTAGAAAAAAAAAAAAAAAACTGTCGCACAGCCGTTAAGACAATAACTTAACCAGTCAGCGCATTGCTTTTTCTATTTCAGTGCTCCATAAAATCAAAAAAGCGCCAATTCGGCTCAAGTGTTAAGTTTACATACACGCTTTAAAAAAAAGTCATTTCTAGTCATTTAAACTTATTCGATGCATTAAACAATACGAACTGGTATTCTTTTGAAAATTCCGATCAAGTAAATTCGCGTCTTCTACTGTCTCAAACACGAGCCTAGATCTACATCTAAATTTGCATGTAGATCTAGATCTAACGTTAAGATGACACAAGTAACACGTGGTGTGTCACTAGGATTTTGTCAGCGGGCTGCATCTAGCTAAGAATCAAGGCCTCTCGTAACACCAGATCCAAATCCTGGGTGTCAAGAAGAAAAATCAATATTGCCTCAAGTGATTGTCGCTCGGAAGTTCTTATATTATCTAAACTCAAACAGTTTTATAATTTTGATGTGCGTATTTTTCGTCCTGTTGCTGGCTTTCCTTCTGCGAATAAACTCATTTGTCAGTAAGATGCTACATTTCCAGCTATGTAAAGTAGAGGTGAACGCTTTCCGAGAAGGGCTTTGGTACATATGGTATGCTTTTTAAAATTCTCTTCCCCTCTGACAGAAGTTCTTAATATTGCTTTCAATTCCTATACTTTCCACCATCAGAACAGAAAAAAAGCATGGTGCATGTACTGTACATGATTGTGTATTATATTTTTGGAACATGCAAGCTAGCAAAATGATCTTTGTTTTGTTATCTTCTCGTTCTCCAGGCAGTCCAGAGGGATATCGAGTCCCACAACAAGATCGTGAACGCCGTGCTGAAGCTGAGCGAGCGGCTCGCCTCCCAGGGCAGCGAGAAGAGCGAGGCGGGTCGGAAGAGCCAGAAGGTTGTGAAGGAGGAGCGGGAGCGCGACTCTCTGCAGCTTGTCGCCATCAACCTCCAGCGGCGCTGGCATGGCATCTGGCTACACTCGCTCGAGTGGCAGTGTCGCCTGGAGGAGGCGCTCACACGCCGCAAGGTCAGTGTTCAGTACTGCTTATTTGAGCAGGATAGCTCTCTATGTCTCTCTGTGCGCTTGTCTGTCTGTCTGTCTGTCTTTCTGTCTGTCTGTCTGTCTACTTGTCTATTTGTTTGTCTGTCTGTCTGTCTGTCTCTCTCTCTGTCTCTGTCTCTCTCTCTCTCTCTCTCTCTCTCTCTCTCTCTCTTTCTTTCTCTCTCCCCCTCCCTCCCTCCATCTCTTCAAGGTCTTACAATTTAATTATGAAAACCGCACATGTACTAAATTATTTTTCGATCATTTTTATCAATATAATCATTATCCATTCATTGTCCTTTGACTTAACAAGCCTTTGTAAAATGCCTACTTTTAATCATTGCCGCCTTTGTCACCTTTGTGTCTCTGTTAATTATGTCTCTCGTATGTCTTAAAGCGTTTTTCTTTTAAACCTTACTGATCCCGTTTGTCTATATATCATTAATATGTTTTTTATTCTTCTTTCGTTAAATTTCCACCATATTTCACTTCATCTCTCTTATAATCTCTGACCATCTGTTACCTGAGCAAGTTCCTTGTGTGCACGCTACCTCCCGTAACTTCTATACGTGATATTATGTGAGTTTGGTAATTAGCAATCGAATTATCGGATTTAGCAAGCTGTGGCTTGCATTACAAACAGAATAAGAAAATTTCTATGTCTTTGTGGATGGGGTTTATCACACGTGCTACATGGATCTGATCAATGGAGAGTCCCCCTAGGGCGCTCAATTCACTCTGCAAAGCCGTCGACTGCCATTGAGAAATCCAAACCGCAAGCAGGGGTTTTGGAATGATGAGGATTCGATTGATGATTAAAGGGGTCAGTGAGTGCGACATCCTTAACGATTGTCGCCTGTAGAGAGAGAGAGAGAGGTCAGAGGTATTAAAACGAGCGTGATCCCCTACTTTGCTGTGGAGAGAACATGTTTCGTTGGACTTACTTAATCCCTTTGAAGGCTGAGTTATTCTCGAATATGGGTGTAGATTATTTGCCTTTCCACTATGAAGGCTGAGTTATTCTCGAATATGGATGTAGATTATTCGCCTTCCACTATGAAAGTTGAGTTATTCTCGAGCATGGATTTATATTATTTGCCTTTCCACTATGAAGGCTGAGTTATTCTCGAACATGGATGTAGATTATTTGCCTTTCCACTATGAAGGCTGAGTTATTCTCGAATATGGATGTAGATTATTTGCCTTTCCACTATGAAGGCTGAGTTATTCTCGAATATGGATGTAGATTATTTGCCTTTCCACTATGAAGGCTGAGTTATTCTCGAGCATTGGTGTCCATTATTCCTTCTTCCATTCAATGTCCGGAAGATTTTACATTATTTTGTATTTATACTTTCTCATGCACCTTATCATCAAAGATAACATATGTGAATGTTGTCGAGGCAGTGACAGCTTTAGTTTTTGCGTTATTTTTTTGTTTGTTTATGGTTTATCTTTAGTTTTTATAAACGCCAATGATATCGTTCTGAACATTTGATAACATAGGCTGATTTTAAGTTTTGTAAGAATGGCCGTCTTCACGTAGAACCACTAGGCCTTGCTTGTGTTTGAAATTGTGCGAGCTAGACCTGCACGTGCAATGCTTTACATTTCCGCATCAGAAGGGAAATGAGACCCTGCCCGCCAAAATTAACCAGTTTGGGATTATAGTTGTGCAGCAGATGCGAACTATATCTCTGGCAAGTTTAAGTATCACTTTATTAAATCTACCATGGGCTGTTCAATAGACTTCAGAAATTCATCTGGTGTAATAAAATACTTGTACTGCTCAACCCTTCCTTCCCTGTGATCATCCGATCAGTAAAGAAGCCTACAGTTGTTATCTATCAGGTGATAGTTTTTTGTTGTTGTTTTTTTCAAGGAGAAAGAGGGTCTGGGTTCTTTTTAAATATTGGAGACATATTTTAGAATGTCTTGGACGCAGTTTCAGCTGCCGCCCTATGACGGGAGAGGGTTATGACTTTTCTTTGGTTCCCAAGGACAGCCCGGCTGTTTCTCGACCCGCCAATTGTTTTGACGGTATATCACCTCCCTCCCTCATGCGATGCACGGAGATCGAACTGGCCTTTGTGTGCATGTCTTCGCCTGGTTGGCTGCTGAGCGCTTAAAGCCGTTGGCGCAGTCGGCGTGAGGACGTTTGGCTGCAGCTTCAAACAGGAATATTCAATTGTTCGTCCCTTCTCGTTAGATGTCAATGCACCAAAAGTACAATTATTTCACTTAACAACCAGTACATGTACTATGATTGTTTGAGAGGTACGCTCGCTGATTTGTGGAGTCCTGGTGAGTGGTCACTACGTCTCGCGTACGGAAGGCACTGTTGCTTTTTGTTGTAATCTGATTAGCGTGACAAATTTCCCAAAATAGTTATTTTGTTAAAATAGTTAAATGGCTACCGTTAGGACCGTCCATCCGCGTGGGAAGATATTCTTTATAAAAGAATCTTCATTGTAAACTGGATTAATTCTATTCAAGGTGGAAAACAGAGGCAGGTGTTTTCTTCTCCGTTCATGCAAAGTACCATTTCGTGTCTTCTTGTTGGTGTTTCCAAGGTCGGTTTTGCCAAACAAGTGTCCTCTTTTCAATCCACAGTTTAAAAAAAATGTTTGTATGGCCACTGTTTTTCTTTTGGTTTCGCGATCAACGTTGACCTCTTTCGATTCACAGCCCCTCAACAACTATGTCAGCTTTAATGACATTCGCGGTATTGAACCAATCTCAGCCCTGCCATAACTGTAAGGCCATTGGGCTTCCCTACTCCGTGGGTCTCGAATTGATGGGATTTTATGTGAAAAGGAGAGTCGCGGTAAAACTGGCATTAATTCTCCTCATGATCCATGAACAAATCGCCGCCCTAACGGGTGGTCAGTATGAAGCATTGACACCAATACACTTCCAGCAACTGGACTTATTCGGCCTGGTGATGCAGAGAATAGAGGTGTTATGGTGAATCGTTGGGTTAGGTAATTGTTTTACTCTTTAAGGGATCCCCCAGAGCGAGAAAGTTAACGTTGTCTATTGAGAGTAAATGTGTCAGAACAAAGCTCAGGTTAGTTTGCGATGCTGGCGACTATTTCTCATCATTAATTTTGACTGCTATAAAATATGCAATTATTTTTCATCTGCACTTGAAGCTAATATAAGTACAAATTAATGCAGACAGTAAGAAAATGTAGGTTACAATATTCTCTATTTTGACTATTGCTTTCTATGCTATTTAAAAGACTCGATACTAACACAAGTAAACATTCATTAACAGAACTGTTCAGACTAAGTAACGTGTGCATGTGCCGTGTGCCACATAAATTAGAAGCAACATCTTCAACTTTTGTCACTATGATTGTCACCGATCTAAGTCAGCTTTGCACCGATCTCCAGTCAACAATACAAGGGTCAGAATAAACGAACATGTGGATGGGAGTGTCTGAACTCGTAGGAAGTGACACTGGTACAAATTGTCAGACAAAGTGATGCCTTGTTCGCGCTGCGACCACTGAGTCCAGCACTAGTCTCTTTGACAAGTCTGTTTGTTGAACAACGAGGATGGTCACTTCTGTCTCATGTTCTTTTAATTGTGTTTAAAAGAAGAAAAGTGTACAGGCGTGCTTTTCGTACTATACTTTTTAGTAGAAAGCTCTTAAAACTGGATCGAACTATTTTTGTATATAATTAAAAAAAAAACTTACTCAAGCATACCATGTGATCTCAACCCTCATGGCTGGTTGGTTTATTATCTTCTTATTGGGCCATCTATCGGTCCGAAGTGATTACATTGCAACATTCTTCCTCTTCGCGGCTGTCTAGTGTGGGTGGGTGGGTTTTTTTTTTTTTGGGGGGGGGGGGGGGGGGTCAACGCCCCCTATGTCCTTCCTCGTAGTTGACATACATAGCTGTATTTGGCCAATTTAGACCAACCAATTCCTAATATGACTGGATATGGAAATGCTAGATCTTGATTTGGTCAGTGTTGGATAATCAGAGCGAGCCAATTAGGGAGGATGTTGGGGGAGAAATGTTCCCATGCTTATGTTGAACGAAAGGGGCAGGCAGCTGATGACCGCTCAAACAACTCTGAAGAGCTTTTGTTAGTTGTGAAGTGGCAGTCACTGGAGACTGACTCGAGCCTGCGATGGACCGTCACAGCTGAAGACTAATTTGTAGCCGCTAGCGCTCTCCGGGCATGCATTACACTGAAATCTGGAGGATTATTGTATATCGATTGAGCTCATAGCCTCCTGGTCCACGAGGTCCTTTTGTATTTGCAGAGAGGGGTAGGGAGTGATGTAAACATATTGACAGAGGCATGTGCATATGGCGGGTCTTGGGAGAGAGAG
>RQTK01000261.1:0-32420 GCA_003991915.1 Elysia chlorotica
TCTGCCTGTTTCTTCTCAATGTTATGCTGAAAAGAGAAAAAAAAAGAGTAATTGCTGTATTGGATCCATTCAAAGAACTTGGAAGTAAAAAGGCAGATTTCACAAAATAGGGACATGGAGGTGGTGCCAACTTTTAAGTTGTATTTGAGATATGTTGATAAATTCTTTTGTTTTTCTTTATTTACAGGTATTGTTTGTGTATTAAATGAGATAGAAAAGAAACCATATAAGTGTTTAAGTTTTTTTCTAATTTCTTTTCGGTTTAGCTGTTTTTTCGGTTCAGCCGTTTTCGGTTTAAGTGTGTTCCACTGTATCTTCAAAATGTTTTAATTTTTCAAATATTTCAGAAGGTAAAACTACAGTTGTCTGATAAAAAATGCAACCAAAAATGTGTGATTCACTTTCACACACACAGAAAAAAAAAACAATACTTAACTCTTTTCTTCCTTACTTACATCAATTGTTTTTCCTTCTAATTCCTTTTCATCCACCCACAAACCAGTACCATCTCTAATTCTTCGCTTCCGAGGACGCTAAAAGAGGAAAAAATAAACGAATTTAAATTTTTTCTATAATCACAACAGCTTTGTTTATCTAATAAATACACTTATCAAAAATCACAAACGGCCTTAAAATATCAAGCTGTCCTCTTTTTGTAAATACATTAAAAACTTTAAAAACTGAAGTTTGATGCTACATTACTGTTGTTATTCATAAATTCTATGTTTGAAGACAAAAAATCCTCTTAATTTGAGTTTAAATACCATTCCCAAACAATTTTATATCAATAGTTGTTAGTTACATGTATAACTTACTATAGATTCAGATTTTACAGAAACTGAAGATATTAAGTCTTTGTTCAATCCTTTTACACGACTGTTTGTTCCTCCTCCAAGCAATTTGTTTGGATTTTTATAGGCAGCTTGTTCTGAAAAAATATAATATTAGAAAGTTGATTTATACTTTTTTAAATATGGAGATTAGGAACTGGTTTGAATATGTTAGTATTAGTGAGCTGTTAAGTTATTTCAACATTTTGGCCTTAATTAAAAATTAATAAGAAAAAAAAAATCGCAATGTGCAAAAGATTTTTGAAACATAAAACCCCTTGTGTTTAATAAAAAATAAATTCTAAACATTTTTTAAATATCATCACACTCAAGTTATTGGGGTTTTATTTTGAAGGAGCAACGTGAAAGAGACAATGTATCAAATTTGGAAATGTCAAAGGTGCTAGTTTTAAGGATCTATATTTGCAAAACAGTGAATATTATGGTTAGAAAAAAAAAAGACATTAAATTTGTAAAGTAATTACCATTATTCTAATCTATACAGTGGACCTCAGAATATAGCGGCATCAGTGGGCCAGCTCCAAAACTTCATTTCGTCCAAGGATTCATTACAGGCAGTCATAATAAACATAACAAACTTAACTCTGCAGGAGTTTAATTTATTATGCTAAGTATATTTGTTGTCTTTCTTACTTATTGAAACTTTTAAAACAACAAACAAAAAATCAAAACAAAACAAAAATCCACACATTTGCCTGTGTTCAATAAATAAGAATTGGCATTGATCTTAAGTGTGTGTGAGTTTTCATAAGAAGCTGATGCTGCTCCAGCATGTGAGACTGGTACTGGTAGTGAACTCAACTGAGATTATACCATATCTTTGATCATCGGTACTTTAAACTTGTTTAATTTGTTGATACATGTCCCAGTTTTTTCCGCCGCATAATCGCCAATCATAAACACTACTGAACTGAAAAGTAACTGTGCAATTCCAACATGGATCTTTTAGGCCAATGTGTGTGTTTCTGCCGTTCTGGTCTGACAAATAGCATTAACGAGGTGCTTGCTATGTACGTACGTAGATCTTGAGAAACCATGCACAGCAGCACTTTATTGCCCCCCCCCCCCTCCCTTCTTCTATTGTTCTAGATACTGGCACTCATACTGAAAACACATCTAAACTAAGTTCACTTTCCTATTGTCAGAAATCATAATGCATTACGAAACTAGATAGATTTAGCACTGCCCGATTAACAGAGAGAAAAAGAGAGAGAGAGAGAGAGAGAGAGAGAGAGAGACAGAGAGAGAGAGAGAGAGAGAGAGAGAGAGAGAGAGAGAGAGAGAGAGAGAGAGAGAGAGAGAGAGAGAGAGAGAGACAGAGAGAGAGAGAGAGAGAGAGAGAGAGAGAGAGAGACAGAGAGAGGAGGAGCGCGAGAAAGGGGGGGGTCTGCCCTTTCTTTACCTGGTGAGTTGTCGAGTTGGTTAAACATCCAACATCAGCACTATATAGGCTATACTGTGGACGGATTCCAAGACTGACATCTGACAATATTATGTGCTGCCACATGAGACAGGGCGGGGATACCATGTCTCAGTCGGTCATATTAAATTGACAATGAGCCAACCAATAGAAAGTGCGATCGTCGGGGCTTAAACCTGGATCTTTTGCGTCAGAAGCTGATGTTCTACCCCAGGGCCACCGTTCGAGGTTATAGTTAAATCTCTTCGTCAGGCCCAAGGTTCTTTTATAGGCTTTATATAAAGGAAAAAAACCATCCCTAAGATAGTCTTCGTTAGAGCCGAGATTTCGTTGAGTCCGATGTTGGTATATGCTAGGTTCACTGTTAGAAACAAATTTAAAGTTTATGAAAAACAAATTATGAGTACTTTATCTCCACGTACCACAACCCATGTTAATAGCACCAATACATTCCAAGTAAGAATGGATGCGCCCAATGCAGTTGACATCACCACAGTTCTTAAGGCCTGCTCTGATACTTGTTTTATTCAGGTACGATGGTTTGCTCCTCAACCTGAAAGTGAAACATAGGTTAAAAATATATATATAAATTTTAACTTAACCAACATGCTCACTTTTTTTTATTTCTTTAAAATAAAATGTATGAACCCTATAAAAGACTAGCTAATTCAAAATCCAAACACTAAATTTGCCAGGCTTACAAATTCGGTCAGTGAATCATAAATAAACTTCATTGTTATTATTTCCCATTGAGAAATTGAAATACTTTGAATCAAAATAACATATACGATTCATACCCTCTAAATTGTACAAGCATAAGTCACATTTTATTACTTTTGAGAGAAAGGTTAAAGCTCTTCTTATTTCTAGATTCCTACAATTTTTTATTTTATATAGATAGAACTGAACAATTTACTGTTTGAAGATACATCCTAATTCATTTTCTGCTCTGAAAAGGCTTACACTAGTTCATTCTGCTCACCAGCAGTCAACAATATAGTTTCTGATCTTCAGGTAGCGCTCTGGTGTTTTAGGAGCTCGCCCATCGAAGAAATCAGCATGGACTTTCTTCTCTTCCTCTGATATGGTAGTAGAGTTTAGAATTTTTTCTTCTGAGGGTATTTCAAACTCGATGATTTCTCCAGAAGCTGCTATCAATCCATTTACTGAAGAGAAAATAAAAGATGAATGTTATTTCACCTTGAGATATTACATTAACTTCAATTGACAATAAAAGGTGCCATTGTTAATGACAATCACAATACACTCCATGTATTGGTGTCTTTAAGAGAGCCAAGCACACTGTCCATAGATTAGTTAACACAGATTCCATAGTTCATCAGAAAGTTTGGACACTAAATTATGCAGTAAAGATATTACCTTTAAAAAAATTGACAAACAGGAACACAATATCCAAAAACAAAATTTGAAATGGTGCCTCATTTAAGTGAAAATATATTAGGAAAGGAACAACATGTTTAATTAGTAAGCTAATTCTCATCAATCTCACCGATGGTTTCAGTTTTGACATGGTGATCTTGTTCCTCCTCCTCTTCCTCTTCCTCTTCTCTGGTATTATGGGAGTGGTCTACAAGTGAAAAGCCATCTATTTGTAAAGAAACTTCATCACCCGCATCCTTACAATGGCCATTTTCATTTAGTGATCCCTTTTGGTCTATAGCATTGGAGTCTTCCTTTATAACCGTATTTGCCGATGTTCCAGAATTTGAAGAAACAGAGTCTTCAATGCCTATTTTTGCATGCTTCTTAACAGAACTGCCAATGTCTGCAGACTTCAGCAACAACTTGTATACAGAACTTGGAGAAGTGGATCGACTCTGCAAAACTGAGTTCTCCCCGTCGTCATTTTCTATATCGATTTCAATATCAATATCATCCTCATCACTGCTCTCTTTTCCCTTTTCTTTATTATCTACATTTTTCTCTGCACCATTGATGAGACCTTGGGAACAGTCTTTGCCCGAGCTGCTTACAGGTCCTGGACCAGTTCGTGCACGACTATTGCCCAGTGTGATTAGATCTGCCTCCTGACTTGCCCCTACAGCCGTCTCTGAGACATCTGAATAAGCTATCACTGTATGGTGTGCGCTGTCTTCTGAAGTAATCGTACTAGTCTTATCTTTTGAAGACCTTTTAGAGAGTTTTTTACCCTTGCCTGCTTTCTTCACTGGTACTTTAACAGACAATGCCTTATTCTTTTGTGGTCTCTCGGGTCTGATTGGTACACTAGCAGCTGAAACATTACTGTGGGAAGAAACGTTTTGGTGTGTGCTAGCAGTGGGCGAGTTTGCTAATGAGGTTTTACAGCTGCCAGAAGATGAAGCAACAGGTACTGTAGGCTGGCCTGTGGTAACCTTAGCTAAAGTTGCTTCTAAGGAGGCAGTCTGAGTTGTAAATAGAGGAGTTTCTGTCATACATTTTAAAGTTTCTCGTTCAGTCCTTTCAATCTCTGCCTTCTTCTTGGCCTGACACAAGAACAAGAAATGTAGGAGGAAAAAAAAACATTTTAGTTTCACAAACAAAATATATTTAGGATATGTTTCAAGTCACTTAAAAAATTGAATTCTTTTTTTAAATCGTGTATACTTTTTCAAACTTTACTACATCAGGAACAATGTTTGTGCGATGTGAAAAAAAAAAACCTATTTGACAAGTACCAAAATTACCAAAAAAAACAGCAGTCGTGAATACATTAAAAATGCTTTCAGTTTATCATTTGAATGTTTTGAGTAAAATGCTCATTGATAAGTTTAAAGAAGAAAATCCAAAGGCTCTTACCAAATTTTTCATGTACTGTTGGGCATAATTTTTCACTTGTAAACTTGTCCTTGTTGGTATTAAACTTGCAATTTTGCTCCAACTTCTACCAAAGATACCCTGATGAAGAGAACAGAAAGCATAAAGTAAAAAAAGACATATTCAAAGACTTTTTAGCCTCTTTTATAGCCTATAAATGATTTTCACACAAAGAAAAAATACATGTTGCATTTTTTTTTTTAGAGAAATAATGAAATTATCAAGATTGAAATATGTGAAAATGGGCCATCAACTGATCATTAAGTATCTGTTTATGTGGTGTGTCTCTCCAGGTGGGAGGGAGAGACAGAGAGAAACTGATGCAACCAAAAGTTAAGTCTTGGCATTGAAATTGCAATACTGTAGCACTCTTCTCCTATCTCATTTTTTACCAGTAAAATGATTGGAAGACAGTTTTAGTGAAATTTGGTTCTGGAGTGTCCCTTAGAAAGACAAGTTAATATATAATGGTGCATGGTAGTCCAAGAAGGGTAGAGTTAGCCCCTTCCAGAGGAAAGATTGGAGTTTGATCCCTGCCCCAACCACCGCAATTTTTTCCTAATTCAATTGTGTCATATGAATAGAATCAAAGCTTATCAGGTCCCAGTCACCTTGCTCTGAATTCTGATTGTTGTATAGGACCTTATATAGACCAAAGACAAGTATGATAGGTAAACTAAGAGAGCTATTCAGCAAAGACTAATTATATATAATTGTAATTCATAACTCACCATGCCTCTCAAAAAGGTGTTCTTTTCTTCTTGTGTCCATGGGCTCTTGTTTGGAGTTGTGGACTTACTGCTGCCAGCGGTCACCAGCAGAACATTCTTTTGGATGCTGAGATATCTTGAAGTTTTACGGCCGTACATGTATTGTCTATTTGACAGTCAAGGCAGTAAACAATGCCCGTTTAAACCCATATTTGTGCCCAGTATAATTACAGCAGAGCTAAAGTCTATCTCAACCCAAGTAAGTTAATAGGCCCTATCATGACCCTATTTCATTTTTTTTCTAAGTGATCATCGTCCATATTGAAAAGAAACATTATTAACTAGAGTAGTAAGACTTATTATCATACTTTATTTAAAACTGATCAGATTTCTTGCCCACCTATTCCTCGGCTAAAGGGTTTTTGTTTTTAATGCGACAGTCACAATGTTGACACTCTACAGAGCCTTTCAGACTGTTTGGTTACTTGCATCAACCCATATCTTTCCAAAAAGAAATATGACAAACATACGCGTCTGAAGAGTTGAAACACTAATACAGATTCCTACAGACTGTCCAAATTACTAATGAGTATTTGGTAGTCTTTTTTTTTTCACCTATAAGTGTGTCTAAATCTGTTTCTACAAAGGAAGAGAACTTAGAACTCAATTGAAAAGGTGCATTTAGTGGAATAACTAAAACTGCTAAACATTTTACTAGAGGGGAATTAAATTCTATTTCACAAATGTCCAAGACTATCATTCAAAGACACAAAAAAAATCTCCTTACTGAAATTGGTTATAAAAAAAATATGGATGCCACCTAGCACTGTCAAAATTTCGGGAAGTTAAGTAGTGGGGAAAAAGGAGGGGGAAGGTGGGTCATGTGCACATCTTACATGTTACGCATAAATAAGCATGTATGGTCCAATAAGTCAGTTAATGAACTGGGCAAGATTAATGGTGTTTATGACGCAGGTAAGTGAGCCTATTAGGGACAGGGCATCACCAGGTGTGTCTGTCAATGTCAGGCAGGCTGTAGGGTACACAGCCCATTGCACCTCAGGGAGCTTTCGCCTGGGGGTGTGCTCGTTTTCCACAGGTAATCTAGCATGTGTAAGACAGCCACTGGAATTGTGCAAAAATCATGACCATCTTGTGTCGCGCCATTTGTGTCTGTTACTGCTATACTGTAGGCTAAACGGATCATTGGATCTCAGGTAGGTGTTGTCTGGGTCTGTGTTTGTTCTCACAATGTAATCTGGCAGTTGTAAGACAGCCACGAGAATAGTGCCAACATCATTATCCGTTTAATGGATTGAACAAGTTTCATTTGATTACGAGAAGGCTGCTAAAAGGTGTATATGTAGCTGGGTGTGTGCTCGCCATATAGAACCCCTCACAGGAACCGAGAAGACGTTAGAAATCTGGGTGTGTGTATAAAAATTGAATTTGGATATTTCATTCATTGTTGAACTTTGAATCATGAAAAAAGATGGCCTACATAAAACGACCCGATTTGTCTAGATTGAGGATTATAAACTTAAAGTGCTAGAAGCACTTGACGTACCAGGGGCAATGATAATGAAAGTCGCAGAGCAATTTACCATCGAAGTCCCAAGTTTTTACTCTTTCTCCTTCTTCTTCTTCTGACCCTCCTGTCTTTATCTCTTCTTTTATTACCACCTCATGCTCTTTTTAAGCTATACATAATCAGTATAAAATATGTATTTATAACATATTTTGCACAAATTATATAGCGTTTTATGTGTTGGATGTATCTCTGTATATGACCCTCGAAATTGGTAAAACCCAGATAATTGGGAAAAGTTCAGAAAAAAAGCCCTTTCCTAAAATTTCCCCATTAAGCGGGCCCATCTGTATTTTTGAATGAAGACCGATAAAAAATTATACAAAAATAAAATTGATTTTTAAAAGTTCAGTTTCCTTTCTATAAACAAAAAATTATGTTGTAACGCAAAAAGGATACTGCTCCTCAAGCAACATTTTCTCTATGGTGGCCTTTGATTTCTCATCCATGCAGCTGTCTAAAGACCAGCCCTGAAATAAAGCAAATAGTACAAGTAGATTTTTTTAAATGCATCATTTTGCATGTCACTCAGTTTCACATAAAATTACCTAGGTCTACATAACATCCAATGCAAATCAACAAGCAGGCCTGCCTACTTGAAAAAAGTCCCATTTAGGTACTTCCATAGCAAAAAATAGGTATTTTCTCTATTATTTGGATCAGTGTTAATCATGATACATGTAGTCAGTACATGTGTATAGGGAGTGTCTATACACACTATAGATGTATAGTGTTTCTGTCTCAATATTGCTATACACAACAACAAAACCAAAAAATAAAAAATAAAAAATAAAAAATAAAACAAGGGAGAAAAAAAATAAATAAATAAAACCAAAAACCTATTGTCAATTATACAAATACCTTGGGGGTAATTTTGTGGCTCCATTAGTCATTTAAACTCTTACGCACTACAACAAAATTAACTAAATACACTATGCTCAAAAATCCACAGAGAGAGACAGAGAGAGGGGGAGAGAGAAGGAGAGATAGAGACAGAGAGAGAGACAGAGAGCGAGAGCGAGAGAGAGGTCCAAAATGAGGAGAAAAGTCCAAGAGTTTTCGTCATTTCCTTAGAAAGAAACATGATAATTTATAGTGTGTAGAGCAAAATTTAGCCAGAAACACTATTATAAATTATATCTTTAGTGCCTGTAGATTCAGC
The DNA here is from genome assembly GCA_003991915.1 of Elysia chlorotica. Lineage (NCBI taxonomy): Eukaryota > Metazoa > Mollusca > Gastropoda > Plakobranchidae > Elysia > Elysia chlorotica. Next base: position 8,549 of record RQTK01000261.1, read on the forward strand.
CTTGTGAATAATGTGATCGACAAAGTCCTGACAATCACGCTTTGTAATCCTGACGCCGTATAGGATTTTCCATGTGACCCATTATCTAGATAACGCACATCGGTGCACTGGTAAAATATTAATCTAAATTCGATCTAGTTTTGTTCCACAGTTCCATCTCAAATGTGCTGGGCGTTTGGATACAGTGTAGCTCCTCAAAGACAATCGCCTTAGTAGAACCAGGTTTCTATATCAAGATCATGATGCTAGTTTGAATTAAATCTATCATTTTCTTGGTTGCAAAAGTACATGGGCGCATGTTTCGAAAAAAAATGTTAAACCGTAGACACAGAGAACCACCTCAAGTTAGATGGAAAAAAAATGATAAACTTTAAGAACACTTCAGAGTGATTAGTTGGAAATTTACGCCAAGCCCTGGCTGGATGTGAAGATTGAAAGATCGGTATTAATTGAACGAGTGAAAACCTTTTTTCCTCGAGGAAGATTAGTGCATGGGAAGGAGTTGTAAATAAGCACAAAGGTCAAGGGCTGGATGTTAAGATGGTATTATCGCACAAATAAACGATTAACTAGATCTACATTACTTGTTTGTAAACGCATGTTGAGCTCATGGTAAAGCAAATCAGAATCATTACTAGCTTGACTGGGAACTGAAAGTCCAAGATAGAGAGATTGGTATGATTCAGACGCATGAACGCAAGAGAAAACAACGAGTTGGGACTGGTCGGTATCAATTAAGTTGTTGACTAAACCAATCTCGATAGCAATCATGCAATGTATATAAGTATAGAAAAAAATAGAAAAATATTACCTATCGATAAAATAAATAAATTGTTCATAAATTTTATTTCGCCCACGCACAAAACACAAGAAACTTTATTTATCTCTTGTTTCGGTTGCGTGATAGAGAGGAAAATCGTAGCCGTACCTCAAATACATACAGTGTACTTTTATTGCAAAAAACAGCAGTGTTGCAAGGACGGTTGTATATTTTCAATTTTTTAAAAACAAATTGGCGTATTTGGGTTGAAAATGTTCACTAAAATAGCGAAGCGTACGGGTTGGAAGCCTGGAGAGGTGTACTTTAAGTACCCTTTCGATCATCTCATACACTAAGAGTAAGACCTAAGAGAATAGACTTCGATAAAGAGCGCATGACCCTAGGCCTATGACAAAATACGTCGTCAAGACGGACTCGGCTGAAATGTAATAGGCGCCGGTCATGACCTTTCTGTCGCCGCGGAAACAGGCTAGTCTTGGGTCTCTTGTCGTCCTAATGAGCGGCGAACTTACAAATGCAGGTATTGAAGAAAAAAACCTGAGCAAGACTAGTTTTCACATGTATACACTCAGATCATCTATCTAGATAGAAAAACACATAATTTGAAAAAAATTCTTGTTTCCTTAATTGTTTTAGCAAGATTTAAGCTTTAGAGTAAAAAAAAGTAATAGGCCTATACATATATCTATACAATGTAGGCTACCTGCTCCAGCATCCAAGCAGGACTTGTGAACTCTGGCAGGAGATTTGCACTTTTAGAAGGAAGTTCATTGGCATCGTAAAACTCCTCGCCAAGCCTGGAAAAGAAAATGCCATAGAATATGAAGGAAATGCCCATGGGCATATTCCGAATTTGTAAAGCTGATAATTGTATTCAAAGAGGTGGCCAAGAGCTCTAGCTCTTACAAGTATTAAGACCCCAAGAGCACTAAGAAGTAGCAACTTGGTACTCATGACACACCTTCACCACATAGCCAACACTATTTTTATAATGAACTTATAAATGTATTAAAGTAACTTTGCTTCACACTGTACACCGGCCTTGTCTATTGCTTAACATTAGATCTAGACTATATTTATTCCTACAAATTTTGTTGAGATGAACCATAATCCGATCCGTATCTAGACATGTAAACACCGAGAAACGGGTCCAAACTGACATGCATTTATGGCAACCTGATGCATACTTTGATGATAAATGTTACATTATGGACTTTCTGTTGAATAAGGTGCATATTCCGAACAAAGCACAACTGTATTCCAGTGGTGTTAATAAAGGTGACGAATGCTACATACTCTGTTTTTAAATCAAATTCGCCTTCTACATCAACTTCATCGTCGGCCATCTTGATAAGTGAAGAATGAGAAAGAGAGTGAGAATGACTACTTCCGGTCCGTTGACTTCAAAATGGGCCTTCCAACTTTCCAAGTTCTAACGGCTTTTTAAAAGACCTAGTGCAGCTCTAAGAATATAAAACAATACAAATCACGTTAACTTTCGGCCTTAAGCCTTCATCAGACAAAAAATGGCTATGAAGTATACGTACACATGTACCTTCTTTTTTTCAATGTAGTCACTTTTTTGTCTGATGAAGGCTTATGGTCTGTGGTGGATGACATTAATTTGGGTGTGCCTTGAATGCCTGCATCCTTTGTAACATATCAGGGCCTCCAAGGTTTGGCGCAGGTCTGTCGTCTAGCATTGGGCTAAATCACTACATTGGTGTCAGAAGTGGTCGAGGAAATCCACATTCACTTTTGTGTTTAGACCCTTTGCTGTTGGAAGACCAACAGCCTTTGATGGTTGCGATGAAAACAACCGTGGGTTGGTCGGACCTTGGCGGTCTCAACTTCTCTTCCAAATTGATAAGGGGTGAAAATGAAGGTCTGACTGTCTCTATATTTCCTTGTCTCATATATACACACACATACATACATATATATATATATAGAGAGAGAGAGAGAGAGAGAGAGAGAGAGAGAGAGAGAGAGAGAGAGAGAGAGAGAGAAACTGACATAAAAATTGTATTTTGTTTGATCTTATAATATGGACAGTTCCTTTATTCAGAAAGATTTCGCCCACATAGCTCTCCTCTCCTCGTACTATTTTGTTAACCAGTCTCCAACCCGAAGTTTTGATCAAGAGTGTCAGTGTGTAAAATTAGGCCTATTTGTGATCTCTGCTGATTTTCTAGCACTTGATAAACGCATCTGATTCTCGTTTTTAACATAATTACTACGCCCATTTAGAGTATCGCTTCTGGGTTTTCTTGAAGAGGAAAGAGGGATTCGAAGCTTTTCTAGTCGGATCAAAACGCAAGCAAAGCAAGTACACGACTACACGTACAATGGTTGCTCTAATAATGTAAATTATACGAAATGTATTCGGATTATAGTGCATCTAGGACAAAGATTCTCTCCATGTATCATGAAATATCATACAACGTGCTTAGTTGCTGGAAACAGACCATAAAAAGTATGTTTTTATCCTGGAACCCCCCCCCCCCCCCCCCCCACCACAAACAACACCACAACAGCCCGCCTCCCCCCCCCCCCCCCCCCCCAAAAAAAAAGTCCAGCACTTAGATGTCGTTTCGACAGGGACAATCACTGATCCGGACTTTTCACACTTTTATTAAGCGCCGACTAAGTTTAGCACTCTTCACATCGGTCACTGCACGGCAGAAAGTTCCTGATTGTACAAACGTACTCCTGTTCGTTTAATGTTTAGGATGTCAAACTTTTTACGGCGGTTGCTTGTGTGTTCAGCCAGAAGACAGGCGGGTTGTTTGTTGTTGTTTATTCCAACATATTCCTGTTGAAATTTTTGCATATTCGTATTTCTGGCAAATTTTACATGCAGTTTGACACTTAATACTTAGGAATATTCATCTCGAACAACAAATACATATCAAGTAAAAGTAACTTGACTTTGAGGCAGTCGCTCCCTTCCCTTTCTGTCTTACCACCCTGAATTCTTTAAAGGATAGTAGTGAAGATAGCCTAGGATAGCAGGCATGTTAGGCGCAAGAAGCACGGAGCTTTTCGGAGAGCGTTTAGACATTCCGTCGACTGTGGGAAATGAAAGCATCGCCGGTTGTGACATTCATACTTTTAAAATCCAAAGTGTAATTGTATGAGTAAGACATATTTTGATGAGGACTAAAAAACATTCATTTCTTGTTCTTTTTTTACGCAGTGGCATGTGCGTTCTCCGTGTTTGTTTGAAACAGCGAATTGGTGATCTTAAATCATTATGGCGTGCCCAGCTATATAAAGGCCGCACTGTATGTACATAATAATGACATAATGACAGTGTCATCTAGTTTTGCTTTTTTTTTTTTTTTTTTTTTTTACTTACCGGACTTCGGATCCCTGCTCATCAGCCCAAAACACTAAGGACTAGACCATTGGTGCTCTTAGTGACAACTCCAAATGGGGAAAATACGGTGTTGAAAACAGCCAATGCCTTTACACAAAATTAATACGTACAGTATTAGAATAAAAACACCAGAAGGTTCCTTTTGCAAAACTAGACTAAACCGCACTAATTTTGATATCGCGATCGACCATCGCAATGTCATTTTTTTTTCCTTTCTGGGAACTCGATTTTCTTACTGCTCGCTGATCAGGAAGTTGAATCACAGCCTAGTCAGTTAGTCAGTCTGTTGTCTTCTGCGGGTTTGCGTTTATTTACACTTTACAGATGAGACCTTCAAGTAAGATTGACACCCAAGTTTTTGCTCACCAAGGATACTAAATCTAATGACTTCATTTCCTTTAATTCTCATCATAGATCGAACGAAGTGATACTTAGAGAGTATTACATTTTCAGCCTACACTGCAAAAATGAACTGTGTTGTGCACTGTTTTGGGTTATTGAAATTTGAAAACTCATAAATAATCGGTCATTTTATAGATCTACCTATCCAGGCTATTGATAATTGTTCATATTAGTTGCGCGGTGTGATTCTTAGATTTTCAAAATATAGCTCACTTTGATTTTTGGGGCAAGTTTATAAAATGTATTTATATTTATTTCGTTGACTTTGCCTTCTATTTTTGGATGCCTTGCACTCAAGCCTAGCACTGAATCTCCGTTGATCAAGATCTAGGCCCTAGATTCTAAAAATAGACACACACAAAATTAAGAATGAGTGGCGCTCTTTCAATTATAACACAAGGCGTCCAAAATAGAAGGCAAAGTCACCGAAATATACAAAAACTTGCAGCAAGAATCAAAGTGAGCCATATTTATGAACATCTTCGCATTACGCTGCGCAACTATTATTTAGCAACAATAGATATCAAATAACCGATCATTTATGAATTTCCAAAATAACTCAAAATAGTGCGAACATAGATAGGACAGTTTACATATTTGCAGTGTAGGATGATAGTGTGGGCTGAAAAATACTCTCTAAGAATCACTCTGTCCTATCTATGCTTAAAATTAAAGGAAATAAAATCACTTTTATCCTTGTGTACCAAAATCTTTTCACTTCTTTCAATTCGGTGACTTGGCCTTCTATTTTTGGAAGCCTTGAGAACAACAAAATTCTTCGCTCTTAGAATTATAACATAATCTCTAGATATCTAGATCTTGATATATTCTAGGGACTGTAAGTACAACGTTGTGGTAGATCTAACTTACGACTATAAGTGGTAAGCTAGGTTGTACTCACGGCCCTAGATCTAAGAAACAGTCTACAGGGGTACATTTTGGGATGATCTGATGAGACACATTCTAAGATCTCCACTTTGTCTCTTTAGAGTCTCTAGAGGTCTATATTGTCTGATGTTAATGACTTAGTGAGTCTTGAAACCATGTGCAATTATGTATAAAACTCCCTTGAAAAAATCCATGATCGGCAGATAAATTTGTCCGATAGTCGTCTCCTGTAACTGGTTGGATCAGTGTCAGCATTTATAATGTGACGAGCTGAGACAGGAGTCATGGTATCCCCGCCCTGTCTCATGTGTTGCAGCCCATAAAATTGTCAGATGCCATTCTTGGAGCCTGTCCACAATACAACCGTAATATTATAACCTATATATATGGTGCTGACGTTGGACGTTAAAACCAACTCAACTCAAAGTAAAAGGGTCTAGTTGGCCTTCAACTAAGAGAGAGTTATTAAAATACTTTTAAACAATTATGAACATTTAAAAAATGATTGATTCTGTAATAAATGTGCTGTAGACCATTGGTACTGGTAGTACAAAAGTACAAGAATATGAGAATTGAAGCTAGTCTCATGCCAATATGCAGTGGATGGACAGAGCCTTGTAGCAACTGCAGATCAGTTGGGGTACCAATGGTACTACTACTACTACTACTACTACTACTACTACTACTACTACTACTACTACTACTACTACTACTACTACTACTACTACTACTACTACTACTACTACTACTACTACTATCTGAGTCCAAGGTATGAAGCTGCTTAAACTTTAAATATATTTTATCTCCTCATTTTTACAGGCTGAAAAATGGCTGAGAACATCAATCCAAATGTGCCTGCAGCACGAAGAAAAATTGCACGCATAAGATGCCTGCAAGATTGCATTGAGTGTTTGCAAATGCGAAAACCCTTTCCTGATTGCCTGTGCTATGTGCCTTCTCAGCTTGAATACAAAGCAACATGTAAGACAACGTTTAAACTTTTGGAAGAACCCAGTAAAGAATCAAAGGTTGTAAAAGAGGTAGCAGTGACCCCATCCACATTACTGTTGGTTAGTGGAGAGGACCTGTGCAATGATGAAGGCAAATGGCTCAGGGTTTTGAAGGTTTGTACAAATGAAAATTTAGTGTACTAGTAGAGACTGTCAAATCTATTTGCTCGTATTCTTTTTAGCAAACTAAATTTTTTTTTATCTCCAGTGTCATGGTGCGATATTAACTTCTTAAATTTGAACATTAATAAAACAAAAGAGATGATTTTTGATTTTAGACGAAACGAGGCACCTGCTTTAACACCCCTAAAAATAAAGGACGTACAAGTTGAAGTTGTTGACACATACAAATATCTTGGCCTCACCATTGATTGTAAACTTTCTTTTAACGCACATATTGAAATACTGATTAAAAAAGCTAATCAACGACTATATTTTTTAAGGAAATTAAAGTCTTTCGATGTCGATTATAATATTATGAAAATCTTTTATGTTTCCTGTATCCAAAGTTTAATTTCTTTTGGAATTACATGTTTTGGAGGAAACCTATCAAAAGCCCACTCGCAAAGAGTAGAAAAAATAATAAAGAAAGCTTCCCGAATCATTGGCTGTGAACTGACGTCTTTCAAAGACATGTATTTTTTACAAGTAATTAAAAAAGCTAAATGTATTACATCAGACACAAACCATCCTCTACATAGTGAATACGAAACGTCCAAAAGAAGCAACAGACTATTATCAAAAAGAGCAAAAACAGACAGATACAAAAACTCATTTATACCAGCATCAATTAGGCGGCTGCAAAATAGCTTTAACTAGAGCAGGGCGAACGTTGGTCTTCGGGTCGGGAGAATCGCAGTCGGGAACTTTGTGTTTGTATGCAGTATTAAATGTATTCTTGTATAATGCGTGAAGAGTTGTGTGTTTGAAATCGCTCATTATATTTTATTATTATTATCATCATTATCATCACTAATTTTTATGTCACACATGTACAACTGGTGTATTTATGTATGTATGACCACGAAAAATTTCCCTATGGGATAATAAAGGATTATCTTATCTTATCTTATCTTCCTGTTCAATCACAGCTTTTGCATAAAGAACTAGATTCGTTTTATTTGTATTTATTGATTAGCAAGCATGCAATTTGTATGACACTATAGTGTTGCCCGAGTTACAACTTACATTTAATCTTAATCTAGAATTTTTTTAAAGTATGATATTAAAGTTGGATAAAGATCAGACACTTAAATCTTTAAAAAAAAAAAAAAATGCATAGAATGGAGAATGCTCTACATTTGAGCATTATTCAAACCTTAGATTTTTGTTTTATTAATTTATAGAAAGGGTTCATTGAAGGGATAGTAAAAGTATATGTATGTATTTCCTATCATAAAAATGTATTGAAAACCAATTTGAAACTATGTAATCAATCATGTTCATGTCTCATCCTTGTTGTAAATTCTTAAAGGTAAGTGGAGCACCTTCTAGTACAGAAACTGTAAGTGAACACACTCTGCCTGGAAATGGAGCCTGGCTTCTTCTATTCTCAAGCAGGAGCTCTACAGAAGAGACATTGATGGCTGTGCCAGTTCGCTATGAAGAAGAAAAGAAAGAAGAGAAAAAAATTGGTGCATTCTTCTTCAAAAAACCTGTTCCTAAAATAAAAAGGTACCTTTTCATCTTTTAACTGTTGACTATTGTGAAGAAGTATTTATGTCATCATATGTTTTAAAAAGTTCAGCATTAAGTTAACAATTAATTACCAAAGGATACAAAAGTAAACTTACTTTGCTAGTAATTTTAATTTTACTCTTCTTCTTAACTTAGTTTGACCATACAGCAGAAAGACACCTGGTTTTGAGGTGTGGACTTTTGAGCGTGAGGTCCTGTTAAGCTGGAATATCAGTTGGTGCCTGTGTCTTCATATTGCTAGTATTTTTCAGGAAACCTAGGCAACATTAAACGAATAGGCAGATAACAAAAAAAAATTACATGGTATGGGGCGGCTTATTCATTCTGCTACTGCCATTTTGCCACAATATAGCCATTATTGTAGGAACAAAATCGTGCTATACATTTTTTGTTTTTTTATTCATCTCTCAGCTGGGAGGGAGTTGTTGAAGAAACCTATGCCCCAATATTGAAAAGGCACAGAGGAGAGATCACACCCCCTGATGAAAAAGCTGTGAGGAGACTGAAGTCGTTAGAGAGAGGCTGGACCATGGAACACGACTCCGCGCTTGTCCAGCTCATGTCTCAAAACTTGTTCCAGGAGGCGGAGAATTTGGGATCACTGAGGGGATTTGTGGACTCCATCGGGGTATCCTCTTATTCTGTGAGTAGTTTTCTTTCTGTTTCATTGTTTGTATAATCATCAATGGGTTAAATTTCAGTTTTGGTGTACTAGCTCTGGGCTAGCGGTATGGCATATCAGAGAATGTTATTTTGAGATTAGCTTATGAATGTGTTGGTTCATCGCAAGATTAAACTGGAATTGAAATGCACCATTTTCTATCAAGGAACTAAAGAAAACCAGTTGTATAATTTGTCCCTCTGACAAAAGAATAAATGTTTATTTCATATTATCTCAATTTTTCAAAAAAAGAAGATATGCCATTCTGCCAGCTCTGTGACTATACTTTTATTCCCTAACTGTTTCTCGTTCTGTGTCAGTGTTTGTATACCTTGTAATAGACCTGAGAGATTGTTCTCTGTCTTACTTTTTATTTTGAATTTTTGTTTATAACGTTGTTTCTTTTCTTCATTTTTACCTAGATGGAATTTGTATGCTTTTTTTTTTTTTTAATTCTTTGGCTGTACCAATCTTTGTTTATTTTGTTGTCTTGTCTAAAACCCTTTTTAAGTCTTCAGCCCATTTTTCACTACTATTCTGTTATGAATTTTAATTGTAATTTGCTTGTGTCTCCAGGCTGGAGATGGTGAAACAGCCAACCTGACTGACGAGGATCCCAACACATACTGGGAAACTGACGGCTCAGAAGGGCTGCACTGGCTGCGACTTAACATGAGGAAGGGCACAATAATCAAGTATGCTTTCCTATTTTATTCGTGGGATGGTTTTGTTTAGTTTGTGATTTGATGGTTTCATAATGTCTGCGGTCAGCAACATTGCTAAATTATGAGCAGATCCCATGTCTGAAATTTTTTACATGCTGCCACCCAAAGACATAGTGGGGATACAAGGACTTTTGTCTCAGCTGACACATTATACGGACACAAATCACTAAGAACTGCTTTATTCTCTCTGATTGAGTATGAAACAAAATTATTGTATTTTTCCCCAAATTAAAACGGACGGAATGTTGATAGAAAAATGATAGTTTAAGAAAAGTTTAATAAGTCTAGTGTTACACTTTGTCCTTGTTTTTCTTCAGAGGTGAACAACAAAAACGATGGTTGTTCAGTTTAAGGTTTAAGTGCTGCATAAGTGCATGAATTAGGGAAAAGCACAAAATCTAATCAATTACTTGTTTCACAAGATGAGACAGTTTAGGTGTGAAATTTGTTAAAGTCCTTTAAAAAACCCAACTAAATTCCATAAAATAGCACAAACTGAAGCTAAAGAGTTGATCTACACAAGGGAAAGTAAGATTTTATTTTTTTTCCACCATTTTATCAGGGCCTCTACACAATTATCTTCTATTGCACTTTCTTTAAGAACTAAAATACAAGTTACTTTTTTCTTTTTTTGAATTTTTGTTTTTTCAAGTTATCCAAGAAATGTGCAACTTAACTTTTACCCTAAAGATTTATCTGTATGATGTATTTGAAATCCAGATCACTCTCTCTGACTGTGAGTTTAGCAGACGACAATTACTTGCCAGAAACTATTGTTGTTGTGGCTGGAGAGGCAGATGACAGCAAAGTGTTGAACATTGTTAACATAGACTGGCAAGTTTCTTTTCCTTCATTTGCAAACTAAAAAGCTTCACATAAATAATAATAATAATAATGATGATGATGATGATGATGATGATGATGATGATAATAATAATAATAATAATAATAAGGAGAAGAAGAAGAAGAAGAAGTAAAAGAAAAAAAAAGAAGAAGAAGAAAGATACAAAATATGACCAAGATGAAAATGTTTTAAAGGCACACTGTGGCACAGCGCATAATCCTTTTTACTGTTTCTTTTTTCATTCTGCAGGGATAAAACCACTGAGACTGAAATCAAGCTACTCTCAAATCTGACAGAACACTATTCCATTGTGACAATACGCATCAAATCCTGCAAATGTAAGGTTGCTCAGATGAAATTCTCACAAGACAAACTATGCAACATTATTGAAATAATGGATAATTGAAAATGTGTCATGGGAAAAACAATACTGCTGACTAGAATTTTGTTCACAAGCACAGCATTTTAAAACAGGAACTGATTAAATCCATCACAGTGTCATTTTTTTTAGTAAATATTTTTTTCTTTGCAATGTGTGCTCTCTTTTGGAGCACAGAATAAGTTGTGCCATTAAGCATTACCCACTTCTCTGTCGACACTATTGCTTGATAATCTAACCTAAAAACCTAAAAAAAAAAAACTCATGACTTCCAACTATATAACATAAACCTTGATGAAATCCCATTCCCTAAATATAAAGAAGAAAATGACTAAACACTTACCAAATAAAGCTTTTGTGTCCTGCCCTGTGACTTTGGATTAATATGTTTCAACTATTGATAGAGCAGTTTACTCTAAATGCTTTTTATAAATGGATGTGTTTTATTGACAAATTGACAGCAGTGAAAACATTTGTACAATGGCAATCTTCATCAGTTGATGTAGGAAGCCATTTTTAATGAAATTTATAAACAGGGTTAATCAATTTTCCAATGTTTAGTATTTTAATTTTTGAAAGGGCTTGTTTTCTTGTGCACTGCTTTTGTATCTCTTTACTTTTATTTCTTAAAATGACAGCCCATGGAATTGACACACGCATCAGGAGTATAAATCTGAACTGTCTTGAGGAACGCAGCCTGGGCTTTGACCAGGATTTTTTCAAAGAAGAACATCTTGTGCGCTACCCGCAGCTGCAGTCGTTTAGCCGAGAGATAATTTACAGGCGCTCTATTGTTTTACAGAGGTACATCTTGCTTTACTTTTTGTTTCACTTTTCATTACATATTCTTTTGGGCTGTTAATAGAGGTAAAATAGTTAATTTACTTTGACCAAGCAAAAGAAGTTTGCGTATGTGTATTCATCTTTATCATGCCAATACACTTTCAGTAGAAAATGTGTACTTATTTCATCATGCGCTAATTCGCTTTCAGTAGAAATAGGAATATATTTCATCTTGTTTCATTCACAAAGAATTTTGTTCCCTCTATTGGGTAAAAAAAATCACAAAATATTTTTGAAAGAAATGTTACAATTTCCTTTTGTCTTTTTCATTGTTTTCCTCAAGTTAATATTACTGGAAAATAAATATAATAGTCATGTTCCCTTCAAAGAAATTATATTGTATTTTCACCAAAAAAAAACAAAAAAACATCCATCCTAAGATTAAGTTAACAGTATCAATTCATCTTTGTCCAATGGCTTGTATCTAACAAGTCAGCTGATGCATGATTTCTATAAGCTTTGCTCATTTTCAAAGGTTTTGTAATATTTTTTTCATTTTTTTTTTGTACAACCAAACTTAAAACAGTAAGAAAAAAATATTTTATTTACTCACTTCATAACTTTTAAAAGTGGCAAACGTTACTATATAACTTTGAACAATTTTTTTCTCAAATCTGTAGGTTCATTTGGCTTCTAGACAGTGTCATCCATTGTCTTATTCCAGCTTGGCAGCTTGCCATCGATAATCACTCAAATGATGGAAATTCTCTCATAAACATGCAGGTTTGTTAGCCATTGATAACATGTTGTTCAAAAGTGGAAATCTTCTTATGTATGATTATGAAGTTTTAAACTCAAATATGAATAAGAAAAACATTTTGTTTCACTTTGTGTATGAATGAGAGACAATATGTCTAACTTGAAAATGCAAGTCATTTACATGTTCTTTCTTTTTAATCCTTCGACAAAGAATGTTTCAACCTTTAATCTTATCAAGATTGTTTATGGATAAAGGAAATGAACGCAAATTTGTATAAACTAAGCCAGGTTCAAATTGTGTGTTAAAACCTTAAAAAAGGTAATAACGTATGTCTGGCACCATCTCTAATATTTTTTTGTGTAAATTGTATTCCCTTTCTCATCTCAGGATAAATAGGAACAAGATACTGTTGCATATTTCTGATTACTGAAATCAATATTGCCATTTAGAAATCTGTAAATGCTGTGTTGTTTACATTCTCCAGCACTTGCGGCAGATCCTTCCACTGTCCAGAAAACGTCTCACCTTGATAGATACTCTTCTAAAAGTTTCAGCCTCCGAGTAAGTTAAGCCTGTTCTTTTTTTTTTTACTTTTGTGTTTGTTTTTACAGTAGATATATAGAAACAGCAAGTAATATATTCCTGTATAAGATGAGTAATTAAATTATGCAAAAAAATACTTGTACTACATTAATTTTTTTTTTTGCTTTTACGGTTGCATAATATTACTAAGTCTTATCATGTCTACATTGTGAAATTTCCCTCCCACCAGCCCAGTGGATCGTAAGATTGTGTACCTGAACCGGCACGCTGCTTTGGCCCACAGGGCTGACCCAGCCTCCAGCCCTGACTACAGCAGCACTGTGTTCATGCAGCTTCACGAGGGGCTCAAACCTCGCAACAGGTCCTCCTCCCCTCTCACCTACAGGTCAGTGTGAAGCGAGGGGTTTTGTTTGCAAGAAATAATAATATAATTTCCTTTAAGAACATTATCAGTTCTGGTCACCTTCATCAAATCCAACAACTGATTGTAAAAACTGGGGAAATCGAAACAATCTTTTTTGTTGTTTAAGCTGTTGTTGTTTTTGTATTGTCATTATTATTAGTATTATTATGATGATCATCATCATAATTGTCTTTGTCGTCGCCGTCGTCGTCATCATTATTTCTATTGGTATTAGTATTAGAATTAGTATTAGTATTATTATATCATCATTATTATTATTTTGATTGACTTCAGATGGTCCACTGCCTATGATCAGTGGTGGGAATGTAAATTCATCTCCGAGGGCATAGTGGATCAGGGTGGAGGTTTCCGAGACAGTCTCTCTGATTTGGCCGAGGAACTCTGCCCCTCAGATCCTGATGCTGCCATGGCACTGCCATACTTTGTGAGGACACCTAATCAGGTAATTAGTTCTCAAGGTACCAAGCTGCTCCACAATATTTAATAAGATACCAAGCCAATTTATTCTAAAAATATTGCTTGCATGATTCCTGGGTTTGTTGTTTTGCTTTGGTTTTAGTTTTAAAAGTATTGTAATATTTAGATTAAATTATTTTTTCAAGAGTGTAATTTCTTTTCTTTTCAGAAATCTCATTAGAACTCTTTTGTCACGTACACATATAAGTACTTCAAATATTTTTGCAATACTGAGAAAGTTATAGATTAATTGTTGGTTACATTTCTTCCTTATTTTTTTCTTTCAGACCAATGATGATGGAAACGTCAACAGGGACTGCTACATTCCTAATCCAAGTTGCAACGATCTTGATAAATTTGAGTGGATTGGGCAGTTGATGGGAGCTTGCTTCAGAGGAAGAGAAATTTTGGTATGAATAGCTAGTTTTCTGAAAGATTTCTTTAATATTTTAACAAGACTAAGATAAACATGATTTTAAGAACAGTGACATCAATTTTGTTAGAACTATTGAGAGAGGTCTGTTTACTCACTGGATTTCATGCCATTTTGTTTTTAATGTTATATGTTTGTATGTCATGCAGTCAAACCTATCTCATTTCCGATTTGCTCTGACTCTTAGGTTATAAGTACAATGTACAAAATCTATTTATATCTTAAACGCAGAGTGAAAAAGACAAATTTGGGACTGAGCATTTTGAAGCCATAGCTTTGGTGCACATTTTAATTCCTATGAAATTGAAAAGTAGTTAGTAAAAACTTTCTTAAGTAAATTTTATTTTTTAAACTAGCCTAAACCTGTTCTCACTCCGAAGTTTGAATGTATTCTACTAAATCACCAATTGCATTAAAAAGCATTTATGCAGAAATAGTCCTTACAAATGTAATTTCCAGCAGTAAGCTAAATGTAGCGGCTATCATTCTCTAATTAGGTTAGAAAAGATATTTACCGTGTGAAAATATTTTGATAATTCAAAGGGCAATCAGAATGAAATAACCTATAAATAATATTCTTAGTTGAAATTGATTTGCTTTGCTACAGGCAGGTAATATCATCATCATGTAGTGCCGGTCCGCTTGGCTTTGGCGACCATGTTCCTTCACATCTCTCTGTTCTCGCATTTCTCAATCAGGTTGATCCCTTTGCTTCCACTGATCCATCTTCCTAGCCCATCGCAGATCTTTTCTCTCTCACTCATTCACTCTCTTTCCGTTCATTTTACTAGTTGTAATAATATGTTCTAAACTACATCTGCATGCTGTGTGCAGGCAGGTAATATACCCCTCTGATAACTCAGCAAGGAGCAATAACAATGAAATTAATAATAGTGATGCAAAATTTAAATGACACACAAAATTTATTTTTGTGCTTGAAGGCGTTAAAATTCACCCTACAGTGTTAAAAAAAAGAAGTGACCTCTTTCTAATTTAAAATTGCCTATTAAGGCTCTCAGGTTTTTTACATCAAGGCTACAGTCAAGTGTACTTACACTGCTTTATTCCCTGTACAGATCTTGTCCCTTGCTCCCTATGTGTGGAAGCGTCTTGTCGGAGAGAGCTCTACTTGGCTGCAGGATTTCCCCACAGTGGATGCAGCAGAGGTTTGCGCTTGTTGTCAATGTATACTAGAAAATACCTAGATGTAGATTGTGACTAACGCAGATCGGACAAATGATGTAACAAACAATTTGTGAAAACTGTTATTGCCAAGCCTTTTATTACATTTTCAACCCCTGATTGCCAAGAACCAGCAGGGGTTTTTAGTTCAAACCAGAGACTTTTCTTAAACGCTTATCCTTTTGTTATGATAATGTGTTATGTTTAGTCATCCTGTTATTCAAGCTGGTCTATAATTAGATTTACAGAATACAAAAGAGTTTATTAATCCCCAAAGGGTAAGTGCAGGTAGATTTTTTATGGAGGTCTACTGCAGTTCACACAATAAAAAAAACTTATATAAAATGAACTTGGTCATGTCTGTCTTTAACTGTCTGATCACTACAATGTAATTCCATCTAATTACAGGTTGGTCTGATAGAGAGCCTGACAAACATGGACCCGGAGACGTTTGCCATCACCGGTAGAATGTGGAGCATGTTGCTCAGTGATGGCACACCTGTCACCCTTAAGTGTGACAACGATGGGAACCCTTGCCCCCTGGCCTATGATGAGAGGGAGGACTATGCACAGCAAGTCCGAAACATACGCCTTTCTGAGTGTGATAAACAGGTACAGTCAAAATTAATGATACAGGGTGGCCAGTTAAGTCTTCCTCTTTGTTTTTCATCATAGTAATCACAATACCAAATTAAAAACTTTTCTTTTCAATTTTTGTAGAAAATTCAAGCATTTCTTTTGTGTAGGCATAAACTGTTAAATGAATTCTAGAATTATAATCCATGCATCATCTATGGGCACTGAAACTTGTTGATTAATCAGAAGGGTATAAATCATTGTATCTCATATTTAAAATTTGTCGCTCAATTCTGTTCACATGATGCAAGATAATTAAAAAATAATAAATACTATTACAGACATAAATCTTGTATTAGAACTTTTTGTACCAAGCACTGTCAAATCTTGTTTCAATCATGATCATGTTGCAACAGATAAAAGCCATTAGAACCGGTTTGCTGAAGGTGGTCCCAGAAGCAGCTTTAGAGATGTTGACATGGCAAGAGTTGGAAACAAGAGTGTGTGGTGAACCTGAAATTTCAGTGGAGGCTCTCATGAAAAACAGTGAGCTTGATCAATTATTTATAAACACTCTGATCCTCTTTCAGCTGCTGTCCTATTACATGTACCATTAGTTGGTGCCTTGCCCTGCACAAATCAAAACCAGACAAATGATAATTTGAAATTTTGTGCACCTTTCCTTTTTCTTCTTTGTGCTTGCTATTTGGGAAGCCAAGTCTTTTTGATGAAGCTTGTGATGCTTGCAGATCCTTCAGGTATCTTTGGGAATGTTGTCACTCCTTTCAGAAATCATTTCTCTATTATAAGGCAATAAGGAAAATCTACAGCATATGTTATACCATGACCAAACTTTAAAGAAAATTATATTAGCCAACTTTATGCTCATTGCACGGGTGACATTTTCATCTCTTATGGCCTGTTTATGGTTTGAGGACATTAATTTCTGGTGACTTTAGAAGTGTGTGGTGTAATCACAATTTTCAATAAGATCACATTTACATATATATTTTTAGAACAAAAATAAGAATTGCTTTCTATGTATACTTTCTGAAGACAAAGTTATTATTGGAACTGAACTATATTTTTTTAAAGTTATTTGATTCAGACAGACCATTATGATTATCCTACTTTACTTCCCCTAGCATACTACCAACACATTGAGGAGTACGACCAAAGAGTCAAGTTTTTCTGGAGTGCTGTGAAAAACTTCACCAATGAAGAGAGAAGCCGCCTGCTGAGATTCATCACGGGTCGACGGCGCCTTCCTGTCTCCATATTTATCTCCACGGGCAAAAAGTGTGTAAATAATTAGGTTGTTTTTGGTTGATGTGTATTTTTTTTTTTTTTATTTCCACTGTCAGTAACTGCTGCTGCTCCTCCTCCTCCTCCTCTTACTACTACTACTACTGCTACTGCTGCTGCTGCTGCTACTGCTACTGACGCTGCTACTACTATCACTACCACTATCGCTAACGCTCCTGCTCCTGCTGCTGCTGCTGTTTGTATACTTCTATTTTGGATTTTGCTCATATTTGTCTTTATCTCTCAAGCTCGTTAAAAATGGTTTCCATATTGTCAAAGAAATTTGACCTTAAGCTGGAACGGGTATTATTATTATAATTATTAACCAATAAATATACCACACTCCTTTTTTTGTTCTTGAAGAATGTCAAGTTTTATGATTTTTGCAATTGAAAAAAAAAAGCAGATTTACAACAAATTAACTTTTAGTATCCTGCTCGACACAGGGTGTGGCTCAAGGTCCTAGCCATAACAAAAGCTTGCCTCAGGATGTGGTGCACACATTAACCATAATCAAATCCAAAAAAATCTTAACCTTGTTTATTTTACAGAAGCGGTCAAGAGGAGGGTTATCAATTTCAGTTTCACCAAACTTGGTGGTTTCTTTACACTTCCGTAAAGATATGGTTTTGGCTCCGTATACTAACAGTTAAGGGGGGGGAAAAAACTAATATTCATTTTGCTCTGGTACTTTCAGTGACTCTGATGATCCTTTACCCGAGTCCTCTACATGCTGCAACACACTTCATCTACACAAGTACTCTGAGTAAGTCTTAGCGGCCTGGGGATGAGATTTTCATTCAGTGGCCCCATGTCATTCATATATTTCTTTGTGGAATATCCAAAGAGTAATTCTTTGGTGAAGAGCTGATTTGATTTCTTAACGTCCATTGTCTGCAGACCTTACTGCATACCACTGTCTGACAATTGTCCCACCTCACAAACAGGGAAAACAAAAACTTCAGTCTCAGCCTGTAGTTTCATTTTGACACTGAAAATAAGTTGTTGCATTCATGGATTGAACCAGAGACCTCCTGGGTGAAAGGATGATTTATAAACTGTTTGAGATGCAAATACAATTTTTATTTATAGCTTGTAATCATCGTATGCTACTAAGCTTTAAGGACATTCTTGTTTCTTGAAAGAGGCAGGAAGGGAGATTAATTTTTTTCTAACATTGGTGTCAAACTTTATTTTTTTAAGTACTTAAATAAGAATGGTTTGTTTCTGATATTTTGTGTGTTAAATATTTTTTACTTACAACAAAATAATTTGTCTTCTTTTTTTTTTTTTAATTATACAAACACTAAAATTAGCAGTAAAATATATGACTGCCACATTCTATGCCATTAACTATAGCAAATCAATTTTGTTTTGCTTTCACCAGTGAAAAGACAGCTGAGGACAGACTTCGCTATGCTGTGTATAATTGTGTCTCCATAGACACAGATGAATACTGAAGATTTTCATTTTTCATTCTTGTACAAACTGTGTATATTATTTTTTACTACATTTTTTATGTTTTTTTTTTAAATATTTATTTAATTTTACCTTGTTATAATAATTATTTGAACTAGACTAACATTGGTCAGGCTCATGCTGTATATATGTTTATTTATTTCACAAACTTGAAAACGATGAAAGAAAAAAAAATAAGGTGAATTTCCAGACAAGATTCATTAAGTTTTTGTATTCTGTATGTTCCGCTCAAATCTATTCAAACTACCAGTGGCGCAAGGAAAAAGTACAAACTTCCAGTTTGTGCTTCTCAGTTTTTATTTTTTATTTTAACAAGCTCTGTTAAAATCATGTTATTTAAAATTTTGATGATGAATTTGTTGATCTTTAGATTTAAGTCTTAGTTTCGATTTTGTTTAAAATGATTTTGTTGTTGTTGTAAAATGTTTTGAACAAAGAGCAGGAAAAGTATAAAGTTCTGTCTAGTATTTCAAGTGTCGTGGGACTATTCATGAGTTTGATGTCATAAGGAAAGTAATGAAGGAGGAATGAGATTTTTATGTAAATAACATCATTTAAATCTGTGAACTCTTTAAGAGAGGACTTGGGAAATGCTTGTAATATCCTTCTAAACATACCCACACAAAAGATGGTAATTAGTTTAAAATAAGACTAAAACGTTTTTTTCCAGTACTTTTTAATCTTTTACTTTTTTTTTTTTTTTAAACCCCTTGATACCTTCACTGCAAACTGTGATATTACAGTAACATGAAATGAGGCTTGGAAAGGCTTGTCATAATCTGACTCAGCTGATGTTCATCTTTGTTGTGGGAATCCTAAATTGGTACCACATGTGAGAGTAATGTTAAAGAAAAAAAGTGATAATTTTCTATCATGCTCCTAATTTTTTTTCTTGCAATGCTACTTATATAGTTTAATTTGTGCGATACTATTTTCTGAACTGAGGTTCTTAATTGTTTGGATGAAGCTGTGATAATGTATTCTTCCTGGTTATGAAAATTTTCATACTTGTACGCGCAGTTGCACAGAGCATTGATCTTTCACATTTTCTGACAGCAGTTACATATCAAATGAAGTGGAAAAATACCAATTACCCTACATTAGTTCTAAATTGAAAAATACTGCAAAATTATTATGCTTATTTGGATTAGCAACAAATTCAATTATCATGCTTTTACTTTGCGAAGATATTGCAATTCTGTACCAACTGTTTAAAGCAGAATTTGAAACACTCAATTAAGGTTTGTTGGTTATTACAAAAAGTGTAGATTCTATTTCTCCTAGCTGACTCCTCAGGGCTCTTTTTTTTTTTATCTTATTACATCTAGCCATGGTATATTTAATGTGCAATGCTGTTTTTTGTTTTTATCTTTGCAACCTATTTAATAGGATAACTACATATGTATGTAAAGAGCTTCAAATTGCTCACTTAATGATTTTATTGTTTAATAAATGACATGCTAATAACAAATATTGATGTCAATGAATGTATTTTGTGTACGTATGCTTTGTCAGCATGTGTTACAGTGAGTATGATTTTCAAAGGTAAATCAGTTATGATAGGTATAAAAAGCACTGAAACAACATAGGAAGACTAAATTAATTCAGATCTTATTTAACTTTAAGTAGATGTACATGTAAAAATCCATTCTGGAAATTAAGATGTACAATATTTTGGTTTTTCCGTGGAGTACAGTTCCTAATTTGAAACTGTGAGACACAACACATAAACAAATATTGTTAATAAGTACATTTCTATGGAGAGTGATGTGCATTAATCTTTTTCCTGTTTTACATATCTAAGTAGGGGTTCAAGTCTTCTTTATCAAAAATAGTTCTTTCTTTGAGGTCTTTTTTAGGAAATGTTTTTCCATATACATTTTTAAAAGTTATGCACAAAACTTTAAAAAGGATCTGCGCAGGTATACAGTATTTAGAGCTTTATTTTTACCATTAAAATAAAAAGTTCAACATAGTTTTTTTGGGCATATGCTACAATTAGTACAAATATTAAAAAAAAAACAACCTATCCATGTGATTAGAAGAGTGATTTTTAGAGTTGAAAAAAAATATTCTTTTTAACTGGATAACATCCCCAACTGCAGATACTAAGCATATTTGTACACAAGATTATTTGGAGAACTGTGGGGATGTGTTGCTAAGAAACGATTACATTTAAAACGTATTCATATTAATTAAATGTCAAGATGGACTGATACATTATACATGTATTACTGTAAGAGGTGTGTTTAATACAGGCCTCCTTGTTCATACTTGATGGGTCATTTGACCAAAGAAACTTTTTTTTAAAAAGAAAACCTACTATCCCAGCTCTGTCTGTGTGTCGCATGCGTATGTCTCGAGACCTGTAGAATATTTTGCTCAAGAAACCAATCAACGACAACAACAACAACATCATATAATAATAATAATAATAATAATAATAATAATAATAATAATAATAATAATAATAATAATAATAATATTGGAATCACATTGTTGGAAAAAGACTTATTTGTTTAGGGTTATTTTGTTTTTGTTGTTCCCTGGTCTCTCGGTTACTGCAACCTTCCCCACCCATCTCTCTCTATCTCTCTCTATCTCTCTCTCTCTCTACCTCTCTCTCTCTCTTTCTCTCTTTCCACCCATCTCTCTCTCTCTCTCTCTCTCCTTATTTGTTTGGGGTTATTTTGTTTTTTGTTGTTGTTCCCTGGTCTCTCGGTTACAGCAACACTTTATTCGTTACTTGTTCAAGCAAGAGAAAAAAAATGGGGAGAAATCACCACCCTTATAGGGGACCAAAATTATGATCCCATCTGAAAGCAATAAAGGTTAACATTTTATTACGCCTTCAAGATAGACTCTCTCTTTCTCTCTCTCTCCCCTTTCCCCTCTCCTTGATTTATCCCTGCTTGCTTTAGATACCCACCCTTATCTTGCTATTCCAATACATGTTTTTTCCCGCCATCATTATCTATTTATATTTTATTCGTGTATATCTCTGCTTCTAAACGATTGTTGATCATTTATTAATTGTCTTTCTCAATCTCTTTCTCCCCATCTCTCTCTTTCTCTGACACACACACACGAACACACTGTCTTGTTATCTACCTCTGCATCAACGTATATATCTACTTATCTCCATTTCATTATTTCTTTATTTTTCTATGATAATTTTACACCCGTCTATCAGCATCTTTCTCTGCATCTCTCTTTCTCCCTCTCTCTCTCTCTCTCTCTCTCTCTCTCTCTCTCTTGATAGAGCGTCTCCTAGATTCTCCAGCGGGAATCCCATACGACTATGTCAGTTAATCTGTCAGGCCTGTCATCTTTACGCGTGGACGGGCCAGCCTGTCTACTACACAAACGCGTGGTCAGGATTAAATGGAGAGTGACCACCGGTGATTCAGTCTCTCAGCTTGACCAAAGCGATCAGCCCCTGGCTATCTGTTTCCCCTATCCTTGGATCAGCCCCGGGCGGGGATAATCTAAAAATAATGACCGATTTAGATGTTGATAGTTGAAATAGTACCGTATAGTGACTTGTTGGGGAACGCTTAATCAAGTCTCACTTCTATCTTCCTAGCTGTTACCATTTTAAAAGAGTTTCAACGGACATATTTAACTGCTGGGCATGTGTAGGGTATAAGCTATCTCCCCAAAAGCTCAAGTTATTTGAATTTAAGTGATTAGAACAACATTTTAAGACGTAGTGTGAACCCTTAAATATACTTCACTTAGATCCCACTTAGATGTAGACATTATATGGGTTAATTTTTAAATTTTGTTCAATCAAAACACCATTTTGATCCCAATACACATGCACGAAAATAACACAAACGGGATCGGAAAGAAGTTATGTTGACAGAAATGAAGAACGACGAATCTACAAATAGATTGCGTTCACTAGGTGTGGGGATTACATGGATATTTTACTATTTTTCAAATTTCTTATCACTTTCCATCGGTAGGTGTATTTGGGCCTTATTTATTATAAAGTGATATATTATCGTACATTATCCAGAATTCTTTTTTAAGAAGCCATATTTCCACCATAGGTCTGTGATGAATATTGATGACCTCTTTGTGGTCAGAATGTATTTATAATCTGCATTTTGTTATCAAGCGAGTAGTTTATATCGTACACAAGTATGCACTAGTGAAAAATGCTTGGACGTTTAGGTTTTTTTTTTGGTGTTAAAATTCAGTTGTCACGAATATAGACATATAATTTTTCAAAGTCAGTTATGATTGTTATAACCACAGACAAGTGATTTTACACCTGACGGATTATAATTCATAAATTGTACTCTCTATCTATGTTTGTCTGTCTGTTTGCCTGTCTGTGTGTTTGTTTGTCTGTTTCTCCTCTCTATCTCTCTCTCTCTCTCTCTCTCTCTCTCTCTCTCTCCCCCTCTCTCTCTTTCTTGATCGATGACTTTACCACTCTCTTGCCTGATAAAAGGCACAATATGATGCGTTCTACCAACAAACACAAAGCTCCAACCAGCAGATGCTTTTACTTTTAACTTTGTATTCATCAGCGTCAATAAAGACGGCCCTAGTAACTATTGGAAATTTGGAAGGATCAAACTGGATAGGATGAAAGGCAGAATGGAAGGAGAAGAACGGGGAGGAGGAAAGTGGAGGGGGAGGGGAGGGGTCATTAAATGGTTGGATGTAATCAGCGGCTTTCATTGTTGCATGCATAAATAGAAGGTCTCGTGTCAAAATCCTTCTCGAAGATTACCGGTGGTATTTTTAAATCTTTGCTGCATTCTAATTACGCTCTCTCTCCCCCTCTCTCTCTCTCTCTCTCTCTCTCTCTCTCTCTCTCTCTCTCTCTTTCAAACACACGCACACATAGGAACCATGAAAGGGTAATTTGGTTCATGATCATTAATATTCTATTAATAGACTAGATACGCTAAGCAACACGTCTGACATGAGACAGACAGGAAGCTCCTGCCAGTGGAGATAAGACCCTCTCTCTCAGCGCTGCGTTCGTGGTGAACCATAATTTGCCTTTTTGGTGGCATAATTTTGTATAGGCTTGCCCAAAAATAGCACAATTCTGCAGAGACAGGTTTATTACTCTACCGGAAGCCAGACAGCAAACATTAGAGGGTCTTGTAGCTCGCACACAGATATCGCAAAAAGT
>RQTK01000261.1:33929-58961 GCA_003991915.1 Elysia chlorotica
TCTCTCTCTCTCTCTCTCTCTCTCTCTCTCTCTCTCTCTCTCTCTCTCTCTCTCTCTCTCTCTCTCTCTGCCTTACATAAATCGAACTTATCGTATTAAGTAAAACAAGAAATATAAATTGATACAATTTATGGTGATAATGTGAAGAGCATATAGAGTGGTGACAATCAAATAAGTAAATTGATTTTTTTTCAAAGAAACTTGATCGTAAAATTAATATCGACAAGTCACAGGATTACTTAATCCACGTAAACCAAAATCGAAAAATCCCTGTTTTGCACTGAAGAACTCCATTCAGATTATCGTTATATTCCCTTTATATAAAACATGGATTAGTTATATCCTCCTAAGAGCTCTTTGCAAAAAAAAATATTATATAGTCAGTCTAGTATGGATATATTTTATCTCCTTCACGGACAATGGGAACTGGTACTAAGCAGACTTAACCCAGGCAGTTAATGATCGGAAATAAGAATAACCCTTTGGGCTCCACGACGATCGAAATGCTTCCCAATACAAGCCCTAGAGGAATCAAAGCCTTTCACACATCCAAAGGGATAATGTTAAAAAAAAAAAAAGCTAGATTTATCTTCGTTTTCTTGTAGTGTTGAAGTCTCAGAGGAAACCAATAATAGGCCTAATAGGCAGTCATGTGTGAGTAACCACGATTGTGTTCGTAGGTATTAAAAAGTCATAAAAATCTCGACTCTGTTTAGACTGACCGTTTCTTCTGAAGCCTGTTCATTATGTAAGCCGTAATGAAAGTGGAAATTTGTTTCCCTGTTTTACACACACTGTACTTTTTTTTTTAATGGAAGCATTTTACTGGTTCGCCAGTGGGCTAGATGGAGGATTTAATCCCAGAGAAAGGAAGTTATATAGAAATGCATTAGCTTGTCTTAAACAATACTTATTCGAATGTGGACTACTTTCACAGGAAACTACGAAAACTCTCAAAACTACAACAATTAAATTAGATATAGTAGCACTCTGTTAGTGTTGCCTCTTTGATGATTTCCCTAAAACCTATTTGTTTTATCAATTATGATAGGTTATAGTTGGTAAATAAAAACTGTATCAGATTAAAACTGTTCCTCGAACGCTATGCATAATTACCGATTCACCATAAAATATAACCGCATCTGTATACATGTGTACTGTATCAAAGAAAACGTGTAAAAAACCCCACAAAAACGTTTAACACGATTCATTTCAATTGCAAAATCAGGTGTAAATTGACATAAACACAAGAATATTTATGTCTCCAGCTCTATCCATTTATCCGTGTTTATAATAGTAAGTTTTTTCAAGTGTACTTAAAAAAAAGTTGTGTTTCAGGAGAATCATCTACTCTAAAGATATAAGGATTAAATTTTATCCGAGATCTTAAATTCGCGCGTTTGGAACGGGAGTTAAAATGTATTCAGGTGAGTGTCATTTTATAAAATTATCTAATTTTTAGATTGAAATGTCTCGAGAAATCAGGTAGGAAAATAATTACAATGTTATAGTACATTAATGTTGTTTTAACATGTCAATAGTGTTTGCTATAGTTAGATATAGTATTGTACGAATTATATATATTATTTTAATTTTTATATGATAACATAGTAATGATACACGTATTGACTGACTTTCAAGATGCTCCCCTTTTCCACACAATCTTTGATTTTTCTCTTCCATGTTTTGAAAATAATGTTAGTTTGAAGGGCATACCATACTGCTTTGGTCAGAGTTTCTTTTTAAGAAATTCATTTAATTTCCACCTGTTTCTATCGCTTAATTTATGTTATTGTGTTCAGGTGAAGTGTATCAACTTCTATGAAAGCAAGACTCTCAACCCAAATCGCCCAACTTTCTTATAGCCAGCGTCTTAGCGAAAAACAGCAAAAGTATCCTTATAAGCCCTAATAATTTAGACTGACTGTCTTGTTGACATAAAGTAGGCTGGAAATGTGCTTTTATCAGGATAATAGGAATCTCGTAAGGTTCTTTTGTTTCAGTATCTTATTCTTAACCCTTTCTCCTACAGATCACACCATGGCCACGTCAAGAGGACAATAATTATAACAATTTCCTAACACTAGCATTCTCCTTCATCGTTTGTTTGTTGGTTAATTGTTGTTTTTTTTTTTACGCCCAACGTTGGCAACTACACGTAGACTTCTCGCCCCTACTCGCGGACGGGTTCCAATAATAACGTTAGACAATTATTCGTGCCGCCACACCAAGAAAGAACAGGGATATTAGAACCTTTGCCTCAGAAGATCATATCGAGACTGTATCGATTTACAGGCTGAGACCAATTGAAGGGAGGGCGAGGGGTTGGGGAGCACAGTAGGGATTCAAACCCTGGATTACTGGTTAAAAGCCGCGTGCTGTACTAAATTCTGTTACATAGCGCACCCCCCCCCCCCCCAAAAACAAACAAACAAACAAACAACAACAAAAACACACACAAAAAACACAAAAAAACAACAACAAGAAACCCAACAAAAAACACCTCTTCTCAACATCCTTTCTCCCCAAAATACCATAAAGGTGTTTGACCCAGAGGAGAGAAAAGATACTTAAACAGATTCGTCCCAGATACAGTTATGTGTTGTTGCGTGTGTGTGTGATCAAATATTGAAATGGCCTACTTTAAAGGTACTCTCCCCTTTTGCGCGCACTGCATTGACAATGGATATTCCACGCTTAAACCGAACACTCATTAAAACTTGTCCTTCACTGAAGCCAAGCCTTTTTTAAGATAGCCCAGGAAAAGTTAGGGGTAGCTTAGGCTATATAAAACGAGTCAGAGCTGTTGACCTAGAACTCAAATAAGTCACTTTTGATAGCTTGGTGTCACTAGTCATTTACCGAGCAGCCAACGTATGTCTATACACTTTCAAGCAAACAACACATCATAATATAACGCTTTGGAGCAATTTATCATGACACGGGCAATGATCGAGATAAAGGGGCGACTTGAGCGTAACTGCAAACCCCTTCTCAGCCTCAGTGTTGGATTCATAATCATTGGGATACCTAGAGGGCGGAGAATAGGCCTTAATCAATTACTGCAACCCTCTGCATGAACCGTTCATCGATTTAACGCTAAGTCCAGGAAACGTGACAAAAGAGGTTTTCTTGTTTTACAGAAAAACTAATCGATTACTTGAGTAATTGGAATAAATACGACCTGAATATCACTAAACGCTTTAGAGTAGGCCTGCTTTGTGCACTTGCAGTTCTGTTAATTGGCCTAATCGGATACGCGGAACTTGTAAGTGAGTTGTCACAATGCTGATGAATCTAATAAATATCCGTTTTCATTAAAAAAAATTTAAGTATAAAAAAAATAGACCTAGATGAAAATTTATGTGTCAAATGAAGTTGTTTTTTGTTTGTTTGTTTTGTTCTGTTCTTTTTTTTATCTGATGACTTTGTAACATAATATTTCTTTGAGTCTGGGTCTACTTCTTTATAACATCGAAGATGTGAACTATCATTTTTCACATTACATTTTTTCAAACATACCTTTACTATTCAACGTATACAACAATGTTTATACACAGTTCCTATCGCAGTTGTAAATCTCAAGCTCGGACATTCACTCGTTGTGCTGTTGCTAGACTCACAGCTTGTTCTTTCTATGCTTTCCAGAACAAAGAAGATCGATGAGGCGACCACAGAGCCAGAGGCGTTATTTCAAACCAATAGTGCTCACTCGGGTAAGATTACATGTACTTACTGAAATTCATTGAAATTAAAATCTTTTACTTTAGTATATATATTTGTTAATGCCTATTTTTTGCACTTTCGTCACCTCCCTCACCATCTTCTCCTCATCACCATCATTATTCTCATCGTCAACGTCATCCTCCCCCTCCCCCTCCTCCTCCTCTTCGTCCTCTAAATCCTCCCCCCCCCCTCATCATCATCAACATCATCATCGTCATCATCACCACCACCTCTATCACCGTTTTAACTCCAACCATCGGAGAATCACGTCGTTTATCCTTTTGACTCATTTTACCTTTTCTCATGCTCTCTCTCTTTCTCTCTCTCTCTCTACCTCTCAGATTCTTCTTCTTCTTCTTCTTCTTCTTCTTCTTCTTCTTCTTCTTCTTCTTCTTCTTCTTCTTCTTCTTCTTCTTCTTCTTCTTCTTCTTCTTCTTCTTCTTCTTCTTCTTCTTCTTCTTCTTCTTCTTCTTCTTCTTCTTTTCTTCTTCTTCTAGAGAGAGAGAGAGAGAGAGAAAGAGAGAGAAAAGAAAGAAGGGGAGAGAGAATGACGGACAGACAGAACCAGGGAGAGACAGGGAGAGACAGGGAGCGATAGGGAGCGAGAGAGAATCTTGAGTGAAGGGATGTATACAAAATTATCATAGGATCACAGGAAGAGCGTAAAATCTATAAACAGATAAACATCTCGAAACTTTTTTTTTTTCGTCACTTTTAAACTTCCCGATCTTATCGTGACGGAAAAAGTCACCTAAGATCATTGAATGCTCTACGGTAAGGTGTGCCCTAGATGGCTAAGTCCGTAGACAAAAGACGTTAGAGGACAACAATGAGTTCACTCCTCCTAGGTATGTCCTTGGTTTGTAACGTGGTTCGTTGAAAAAAAGGGGAAAGGATTTTTTGTATCAATTTCATGTCCTCTTTTTTTTCTTGGAGAAGAGGCGCCATACATTTTGATGTTCGACTAACAAGCTTTCTTGCTTGTTAGATTCAGCACTGACCGTTACTGCGTTGTCGGCGCCATCGTTGTATTGAGATCATACTCGATTCTGAAATACAACAATGATTTAAAAAAAAACAACAAAGTTATTCCAAGAGGGTAGGGTTGGATTGGTTTAACATCCAACAGCAGCACTATATAGGCTATATTGTGGACGGGCCCCAAGACGGACGTCTGAGAAATTTATGTGCTGCCACACACGAGACAGGGCGGTGATGGGAACTACTGGATACAATGTTTTAGTCGGTGGTGAGAACAATGGCATAGGAGAGGGGGACTAGCACATCTAGTAAAACTTTCGGCTCCCAATTCACCCCATACCCAGTTCGAACCCGAGTTCAAGCAAATTTTGCCCCCACTTGGTTGGATCGGTGTAAATATAATAGTACGTTACTTTACTATTGTAAGTTAACGATAATTACCAAATTTGAAGTTGACTCGAAATTCTACCTGCTAAGATAGAATTCGTGGAATCCTCGAAATATCTCTGTGTCTCAGCACGTAATAATTGTCAAACATTTGTCTTGGGATCCGTCATTGTATAGGATCGTCCTTGGGAAACCAGGAGACGTTGAACTAAGAGAGATGTCATCTCTAACAAAGAACAAAAGCAGCGTACTTAGCATTGAGAGTGAAGTCATTATACCGTTGCTTTGCGTAGTTGCCTATCATCCCTATACCGCTGCTCTACCGCTGGCATCGTTTATTGAATACTTTTGTAGGCGGCATCCATTAATTTTAATCAGATAAAAGGAGGGGAACAAGTAAAACAGTAATGAAAAAAAGATCAGTGACGTAAAGGTTAAGTAACCAGCCCTTGTTTTTAACAATGCTGTTTGCGTTGTTGTTATTGTTGTTGTTGTTGCTGCTGCTGGTTTTTGTTGTTGTTGTTGTTGTTGTTGTTGTTGTTGTTGTTGGTTTGTTGTTATGAGCTAGAACTTGTAGAAAATAAACATAAATCAATTCCAATTTATTTTAAAAATTGCAAGTACCGGGTGAAGAAAGGTACATGTACGATTTTGAAAAGACAAATATCTGGTCAGTGAAGAAAGCTATGTCCAGGGTTGATAAAAAACAGCGGTCACAAATTGAAACGAAAGTTTTTTTACTTGCAGCTTGAGGAGCAGAGTGGAGCTACCTGGACCTCTGTCTCAGCGGGTCACATGGTACTGACACTAATCCAATCAGTAGGAAACAAAGGCGGTTTGATGGGGAACAGAACTGTCGATCTCTAGATCAGACCTAGAACCTGAACGAGCTACCGACTGAGCCCCCCACCCCCCTCTTCCACTCCCCTCACACACACAACTGTCCACGTTCCTCCCATTAGTAAAAAGAGAATATTTTGTTTAAAACACCCACTTAGCAGGCATAATCTTCCGCAAATGTACAAGTGGGATGATTCGTTTAGGTGTGAAACACTTGAGAACGATTTAAATAAGTTTCAGCTCTTCATTACTTTTTGTTTTCAACCGGTAGACGTGTATTAGAGAAACTTGAGGCAAACTGGATAGTTTGCAATATTAAAGGCTTTGACGGTTTTTAACCCCTCGCACATGTTGTACACTCGAAAACATTTAATAATCCCCGTAATGTATTTATAGTGTCAATATAATGTATCTGATAAAATCATAAGACTAATTAGTAATGTCATATAAACAGTCACCTTGTTTAACTTTGTAACTCTATGCATTTGCTTTTTGATCCTTTACCTGTTGCGTGTTGAGTTTAATCTAGCATGTACAATGTGTGCGAACTGGAAATTCTTAGTTTTTTTAGTTTTTTTTTTTTTACTTATAATTAACTAAACTGATCTTGCCAAACAATAATATAAGACTAAGAGAGAGAGAGAGAGAGAGAGAGAGAGAGAGAGAGAGAGAGAGAGAGAGAGAGAGAGAATCTCTAGACGTTCTTGCCACACGGTGGTAGAGCCAGGTTGGACTTCAAGACTTCAATTTTATTGCTGATTAATTGACTAAAGAAAATAGTTCATGAAATCCTCAATCATGCACCGTAAAGTGTATAGAATTTTTAATGATGTATTATCATTGGGTAGCATAGCTCCCTTTCTCGGCGTGCACAAAAGAGTAAATAAACATAGAAAAAAAAAGAACACCAAAACAGAATAAAACAAACGGAAGCCCGTGAAAAGCGCAAACATAATCCAATAAAAAAAAAAACATTACTTATTTACATTGCTAAAGACGTGCGATCTCCTTTCCCCTATTTTCTTCGGTAAAACCCACCAAAATGGGATTTGAAATAAGAGCGTTGGAAGTGTCGTACTGTCTGTGTATCTCAGTATAGTAGGAAGCTATCAGTTCAGCCCGAGGATACCAGATAGCCTTGGTCCAGGCCCATGCGTTTATTTTTATACGCTCAGGTTTATTGTATTAGATGAGATCGCGGCATTGGTATTTTTATTAGAAATTGTGGGGAAAAATGTATAAAAACAATTTTAATAACGTTATGTCACAAGATACAAGTAATAAATGACTAATGTTTAATCTTTTTAGGTTTAAACTTTCCTTCAACTTTAAGTTACTTTGTGAAGATAGGATGCACTCCCTTGTTTTTGTTGCTGTTTTGTTGTTTTTGTTCTGTTTTTTTGCTGTTGTTGTTGATGATGTTTTTTTAGTGTGTGTGTGAGTGTATGTTTTTTGTGGTGAATTTGATGTTTTCCGTGATTTTACTTTTCTTTAAGACAACCGCAAACAAGCTCACTTCTATCATTTAATTTATTCGTAGATTTTTTTAAACGACACCGAACTCTCTCTCTCTCTCTCTCTCTCTCTCTCTCTCTCTCTATCTATCTATCTATCTATCGTTCTCTCTCTCTTTCTTAGTATTTGTCTATCTGTCTGTCTGTCTCTCTCTCTGTCTCTCTTTCTCAGTGTCTGTCTGTCTGTCTTTCTGTCTGTCTGTCCGTATGTCTGTTTGTCTGTCTGTCTCTCTCTCTATCTCTGTCTCTCTGTCTCTGTCTCTGTCTCTGTCTCCCTCTCTCTCTCTCTCTCTGTCTCTCTCTCTCTCTCCACCTCCCTAATCTCTTCTTCTCCCCTAACATTCCACACGTAACCGAAAAAATGTCTTTGGTGAATGCAATGTTTGGGCCGTGATTTGAGGGTGATTCAGAGTCACCTTGAAACGCTAGGTGTAAAACAGAAGTCCATTGTGTGTCACTGTCATTGTGTCCCCACTCCCACTCAATGGGCCGTCAGTTTAGTGACCAAGGTGATGTCACACACGCTTCTTCGTTTCGGGGAGAAATGTGTGGGCGTGGGGAGAAAGAGAGTGAGAAAAATACATAGAGAGAGAAAAAGAGAGAGAAATCGAGAGAGAGAGAAATAGAGAGAGAAATATATAGAGAGAAATAGAGAGAGAGAGAAATAGAGAGAAATATATAGTAAGAAATAGAGAGAGAGAGAGAGAGAGAGAGAGAGAGAGAGAGATACATAGGTAGGTGGGAGTGTGAGAGACAACGACACAGATAGATAATTTATAGAGAGTGAGAAGGAGAAAGCGATAGATAAAAAGAGAGAGAGAGAAAAGAAAGAGGGGGAGAGAGAATGACGGACAGACAGAACCAGGGAGAGACAGGGAGAGACAGGGAGCGATAGGGAGTGAGAGAGAATGTTGAGTGAAGGGATTTAAAAAAATTATCATAGGATCCCAGGAAGAGCGTAAAATCTATAAACAGATAAACATCTCGAAACTTTTTTTTTTTCGTCACTTTTAAACTTCCCGATCTTATCGTGACGGAAAAAGTCACCTAAGATCATTGAATGCTCTACGGTAAGGTGTGCCCTAGATGGCTAAGTCCGTAGACAAAAGACGTTAGAGGAACAACAATGAGTTCACTCCTCCTAGGTATGTCCTTGGTTTGTAACGTGGTTCGTTGAAAAAAAGGGGAAAGGATTTTTTGTATCAATTTCATGTCCTCTTTTTTTTCTTGGAGAAGAGGCGCCATACATTTTGATGTTCGACTAACAAGCTTTCTTGCTTGTTAGATTCAGCACTTACCGTTACTGCGTTGTCGGCGCCATCGTTGTATTGAGATCATACTCGATTCTGAAATACAACAATGATTTAAAAAAAAACAACAAAGTTATTCCAAGAGGGTAGGGTTGGATTGGTTTAACATCCAACAGCAGCACTATATAGGCTATATTGTGGACGGGCCCCAAGACGGACGTCTGAGAGGTTTATGTGCTGCCACACACGAGACAGGGCGGGGATACCATGACTCCTGTTTCAGCCTGTCACATTATACTAACATTCCAAGAGGGAGCCAAGATGACTTAGTGGTAGAAAACATGCCTTCAAATCAGTTATCCCTCCATTATAAAAAAAATCTTGGCAAATGATTGTATACCTGCTCCGTCATGTTATTTCCAGCGCGTAAAAAATAATTGACAGTTGTTACAGACAGAGTTGGGACATATCATTTTTTTCGAATCTTATCTTGCAGTAAATTTTGAAAGCAAAACAAACAAAACAAACACAGAGAGAAAAAAAATGACAAAAACAACAACAACAACAACAACAACAACAACAACAACAACAACAACAACAACAACAAAATAACAACAACAACAACAACATCATTCTGGACTTAATGATATATTCTATGTAGGCGTGTTTACTTAATCCGCCCGCGGATTAAGTTCAACAGTTCTTGGTATCAATCTGAGGGTCGAACTGTCGATTTTTGGTTTGAAATACATAATTATTAGTAATTTATATGACATGATAATAGTTGAAAAATTGGACTGACATTGTGGGAAAAAAATATTTTCTTGAACAAGGTAGAAAAAAACAACAAAAAAAAAAAAACAACAACCAAAAACAACACCAACAACAAACAAATTAACAAACACCCTTCCTGCAACTAAAATCAAAAGGAAAAGCACAAAATATCCGTCTGAGTGTCTCCACGTCCTTTGTCACCTCCAGTTATTTAAAGTTAAAAATTAAATTTGAAAAAAAAAAAAAAGGGTGTAACTGTATGATGATATTTGTACCTCTGTCTTTAGTTTAATTATGTTATCTTTTCCTATTCTTTCCTTTTCTTAATTTTCTTTTACGCTGAATCAGGTTATAAAACACAACCAAAAATTCAACAACAACAAAAACAAAAAAACAAAAATAAAACAAGTCTTAAAGTACGCTGTTATAACTTCCTAACTTTATAGTTATACACTTTTACAAAAATTTTTTTTGCGCATATTACTGGATCAATGAAAAGTAGGATTAACTCTCAAGATCAATATAATTATAGAGCATAGATTAAAAAGCTATTGTTATCATGCAAGTTAGTACATATACCTTCTTGTGCATTGTATATAGGCATGAAGGCTTACGAATTTTCATTATGTTGGATTATAAAGAATTTCGTAATCTACCTTAATAACCATGTTTCATATTCGTTCATGCGTCTCAACCTTGTGCAGTTTCTTTCATGGTTCAAAAGCTCAAAGGAATTTACCACGATACATGTTTTTTTTTTTGTTTTTTGTTTCTACCTCAAGCCAGCTAGCTTCATGCACCCCCCCCCCCTTTTTTTGGTCTGTCTGTCTATTTTTTCTCTCTTTCTGTCTTTGTGACTCTCTCCATCCCCAGTCTGTCACACACACACACCTTTTGTTTTGTTTTGCCTCTCTGTCTGTTTGTATCTCTGTTTCTGTCTCTCTGTCTCTGTGTCTCTCCCTCCCCACTCTGTCTCTCTCTCTCCCTCTGTCTGTTTGTCTGTCTGTCTGTCTGTCTGCCTGTCTGTCTCTCTCTCTCTCTCTCTCTCTCTCTCTCTCTCTCTCTCTCTCTCCGCACCCTCCCTTTTCTCATGGCAAAGGAGGAAGGAAGCAGATTTTGTTGTCGCCTGGAAGAAAGTTGGCAATGTGCGAAGTAAGGATTTCCGTCTTTACCACCAGCAGATCTACCCACTGACTGACTCCTTGGACAGGGTCTCACGGGGGTCTCGCGTGATCAGCAACGCGGAAACGATTAATCAGATTAATTAATATCGCCTTCCTTTCCTGTTTTCTCCGGTTGTGTTGGGCAGGCCTGCTGGACTGTCTGAGTCATACCGGTACCCAGATCAACTAGAAAATAATAAAAGGATTAAAAATGTGTCACACATGGACACATACTAAACAAGCTGAACACAGAACACACTAAGGGGGGAAACGTGGTTTGTATCGGAATAAAGCATGATTGTGTTAAGCTACCAACACATAACACACTAATGGGGAAACGTGGTTTGTGTCGGAAAAAGGCATGATTGTGTTAGGTGGGGGGGTTCTATTGATAAACAAAACAAACAACAACAGTGTAATTTACTAATTATAAATATTTGTTAAAGGTACTACAAGTACGATAAGTTTAAGCTTGCGAAAGATAGCGACAAACAACATTCGCAAGCCATCTAACTGCTAATCATACATTTGCATATTTCTTATGTACAAAGCTCACAAAATCATAATTATTTCTGAATAATAATAAGAAATAAACAACAAACAAATTACATATTCAATAGCTTTATAGTATGAAAGCAATGCTTCTACCATATTTGAGGAAAAAACGCAATAGGGCTTAAAGGGTACCGAGTTATTTACCTTTTTTTCAAAACATGTCCAAAAAATAAGCTTAATGTTCAATGTGCTTTACGATAAATCAATCCCAAGCTGCGCATGTGGTATCAGAGACAATAGATTCCACTTTCGCTGGTGGTATTATCTAATGCAGCCTTTTCAAAATTGTAAGAGTCTGGCATGTTTTTGTTATCACAATACTTTTCAATGGGCCATTTTTCTATCGCCACGCCCATTATGCCCCCCCCCCCCCCCCCTTTCCCCCTTTCATTAAAAATAATGTTCCCATTCTCTCTCATCTTCCGCTCGCCTTCCTAAACACGACACGGTCTTAATTTCTAGCTGGGGAAACATTGGAAAAATGCTTTTCCTCATGAACGTTTATTTGACAGCAGTGCAAAATTAGCCTAGCCAAGCAATTGTAAAAATTGAAGCTTTTCGTTTTTTACTTTCTCCACGTAAACTTTTCTCGGACTACACTTTACTGCCGAAAATTCAGCAACACCCACTAGGTAACATCACGTGATCTCATTCATCTTTTTTTACTTTCTACCTGGCTTTAGGGTTAGGCTAGCACTAGCCTGCTAGTCTGCGGTGTAAAGTTCGCAACTCATCTCCCACGGACGTTTGTCTTCTTTTCTCGCCTAAGTTAGTCTTCCTCTGGCCTACTTTGAACTGTGCTTCGACCTAGTCTAAATGAAGGTGCGTCGTTTGCAGGCCTGGGCCGTTTGCACAGCGGCCATTTTTCAGCCATTCACCTGTGTTCGTCATTTGATCTCCGCGTAGATCTACCTGCTACCTGTCCAGTGTCCACATAGAGACGCATTAAATTTTCGTTTTGGGGCTGTTGGAAAGAAAACTACCCCCATGTAATTTTCGTGGATTATACGGACGTTTAAAATTGAAAATGTTAGACGGGAGTCGCAGAAATTTGGCAGATCAGGTAAAGTTTAAGGCTAATACACTGGTTCTACTTGCGTTTTCTTTAAAAACAAAAATAAGATTGATCTTGATCAAAAGAGTAAGTTAGATTACGCTTAGTTTTAAGACACTCTAGATGTATAAATCTAGAATCTAGATCTAGATCTAGATCTATATTTATCTTAAGAGAACCCAGATACTCTTTTAGATCTAGAAAAATCTGGATTAAAAAACCCAAAGGCTTGTAGGCCCTATATCTAGATTAAATCTAACGGCTTTGTAAATTGTAGGCCCTAATTCTACTAGTCTAGAACCTAGATCTAGTTTTAAATAGATCTAGATCTTTATCTAAATTGTTCATTGAAAAAATAAAATACATCAATATCTAGTCTAGAATCTAACTTTAGATTTTAGATCTAGATCTAGATCTAGATTATCTAATCTAATCTTGATATGTATCAATCAAAATAAAGTCTAGTATCTTGAATCTGGATGTTCTTCAGGATTAATATGGTTTAGTCTAGAGAAATTGAATCATGAATGATCCTTGATCAGGTTAATATAGACCTAGATCTAGATCTATAGAGTCAAGATTAGATCCAAACAGATCTAGATCTAGAATCTCTCTCTCTCCTTTTTTTTTTTTACATTCAATGCATTAAATGATTTTTTAGGAATAGTCTAGATCTAGAATCTCTCTCTCTCTCCTTTTTTTTTTTTACATTCAATGCATTAAATGATTTTTAGTTTTTCTTCATTTCCATTTTAACATCTTTGACGAATTCTCTAGATCTAGATCTACTTTGTTTTCAAATTTTTAAAAATATTTTGGTAGCTTAGTTTCACATGTATGCAAATTTGGTTTAGATAGAGGCTAGATTTAGATATAGGGTCTATCTCTCTTGCACCGCTACATAAGTGTTTGTTGATATTTTGGTTCTTGTTTCTATACTAGATTTTTAGCTCAATTATTTTTCCCCTACAGTGCTTGAAAAATTCCAAGAATCTAATCTAGATCTAGATTCTAGTTGTTAGCAATATTGTGTTCACTGTTTGTAGACCTAAACGTTTAATTTCTCTCTCTCTCTCTCTCTCTCTCTCTCTCTCTCTCTCTCTCTCTCTCTCTCTCCTATCTTAACCTTTTCCCCTCAGATTTTCAAGTAAAGACTGTTTGTTACCAACGAAATATAAATTCCGCAGTATACTTTTAGTAGCATCTATTGCTGAAACATCAGAATTTTAATATTATTTTAAAATGCATAAATGGATTTTACAAACTACTTTATTTTTGTCACACTGTGTGATATTATTCTACTGATCCTGCTTTACATAGTAAATTAATTACACTAAATTCTGATTGGATTTGACTTGCCCTCGTTCCCCGTGCAGGGAGGATGGCTAAAATTCTCACCAGCTCAATTCCTCGCTGGCAATTCTTCTATGCTTCTTATGCTGATGAAGAAGATTGGGATGTTAACACTTTAAGGCTTGTCAACTGCCAGCTAGAACAATATATTCGGATGGTCAGTATGCTGTACCATATATATACATCCATGTATCGCTTCTGACACCCATCCTCAGCTTCACGGACCTGCTCACCAGTTATACATTTTATATCGATGTTATAAGTAGAGAATCCTCATTTCTTGTTTCTAAAGGCTGTCAGTGTCACTTATTAAAAGTAATTTATAATTTTCTGGCGTCAGTTTTTTTTTCTAGAAGAATATATTCGGATGGTCAGTATGCTGTACCATATATATACATCCATGTATCGCTTCTGACACCCATCCTCAGCTTCACGGACCTGCTCACCAGTTATACATTTTATATCGATGTTATAAGTAGAGAATCCTCATTTCTTGTTTCTAAAGGCTGTCAGTGTCACTTTTTTAAAGTAATTTATAATTTTCTGGCGTCAGTTTTTTTTTCCTTCAAACTGTTGGAATGGGTGAACTTAATGCTAGATGTTGTGCACATTGATTTAAAAGTCAACCTATTTGAAAGCAAAAAAAAATTTGGTGCTAGAATTTTCCCTTGGTTACCACTCTCCTGGTGTCACCTTTTCAAACAATTCTTCAGGTTATGTAAATGTTTGTTTACTAACTTTAGTAATTGACTCTTTATGATTTATCTTGTAAAAATTCCTTTGTTGTCTTCAAACCAAACTAATTTAAAAGTTCTATCATTGAGTGGCCTCTTTTGTGACCATTGAAATACACATGTATTAAATGTATTACCAACACTATTTAAAATTAATTTGTAATACTCAAAGGTGCACAATATATTTATTGATTTTGTGAGAGTTGTTCTTTCTAACAAAATGCATGCTCATATGGACCAACCCATGATCATTTTATATTACTAGTCTCCAGTCAGTAGTGGAAATCAACTCTAATCTGTTCCCCACCCCCTCCAATTATTGGAAAATGCATGTGACAATGTTGCTTTGCTTTCCTTCCGTCCGCTAAAATGCATGCCACCTTTAACGCTGAGTTGTCGGATTTCAACTGATCACAATACTATTTTAAAAACAGTTTGTGAATGATTGTTTTCAAGGTATACTCTTGTCTTTTTAGCTGAGATTCTTTGTTAAAATCTGGTTCTCTCTTCTTTTTTTTCAATGGCCTTTAAATGTGTCGAAAATATGAATATAAATTTGATCAGATTTATAACAGGTTAAGTTTAGACATGTTTTGAGTGCTTTGTATGTTTTGAGTGCTATGTGAGGCAGCTAGTTATACACATTCGTACTGCGGATGCTGTGTTTATTTCTGTGTAGTTTCCAAGAGTAATAATAATAGCAATTGATATTTTGGCGAACATGACTCATATTAGATAACAGAAGATATATACAGTTTTAGATCACTTGTTTAAAAAAAAATATTTAGCAAAACGGGCACATTTTCTTAAATCTGAAACAAATTAAAAGAGATAAATGCTTAAAATGGGCATTGTCAGTTTGTTTCTTATTTAAATATTTTTAGTTGATTGATATGGTATTTACCGTTTAGTTAATTTTTATTTTCAAAGGTATTTAAATAGCTCCACGCACAGAAAACCAGGTACTCAACAAAAAAAAACCCACAGAAAACCAGGCACTCAGTTTATCAGCTAAGCACCAATGTTTGCGTAATACCTGATTAAGATGCTTGGGAACAAGGATAACTATGACCGAGAGCACGTTTTTAAAATTAGATAACTATTTATACATGTTATCATATCATTGGAAGCGCCCGTAGGAAAGAAATATTTTGACAATGCTCTTTGTTGAGGGTATGTCGTTACCTACTGGCTTTAGTTTTGCAGTTTTATAAAAAAAAAAAATCTCATTTCTTTTTCATGTTTTCGTCGAACTGGTGGTTTTTCCGGAATTTTGAAGCTTTAGAAAAACAACTCATCTCCCCATAATAGTCGCTTCACTCGCTTGAATTCCTAAAGCTGTGGCTATGGGCTAATGGTGTTTGTACAATTATTATTGTCCTGCGAAATTTCGAATGTCCTTTTAAGCAAGCCTGTGGTACTGGTAATTAATTACTGTCGAAATAACATGTTATGTATTTTTTAACGGATCATTGTCAACAATCAGGTTACTTCTAGGACGTGTTTCAGAGATAACAATTGCGATTGATGTCAATAAATTTTCATCGATCCGGTCCAATCAAGGCAGCCTAATTGAATTGGGATTCGAAAATGGGTCTTTTAAACACGCGCTGTGCAGACTGAGCGCCCTGTGTCCCTTTTCCAATTAAGACTTCATAGGTTTGGTCACTTGCGTCTTTTCTTATAGGAATCGTGCATCCATTGTTAAATTGTCCCGCCCGTCTCTGCGTGCTATGCATCACACTCATGCTCTCTGATATTGATAACATGGTTGGGCCTTCTTTGTGTCGTTGCTCCCTTCATAACATAGGACACATCGCCATATAAACACGGAAGAGTAGATAATACACTTTGCGTTATTTATTTATAATCCCAGACTAGATAACAATGTTGACAAGTAAACCAGAGAGTATGTGATGTTATCAGGCAAGTCTAGAGCAACGTGTCCAACAAGCAGGCTGAATTTTCGGGAACATAATTTATGCAGTGTGGATATCGGAGTTCATGTAGAGGATCTGTTTTGATGGTCTCGACTCTCGATCCTGGTTATCTTCAACATCCGGCCTCTCCAGTGTATTCTTCTTCTCAGGGTTTCGGAATGCGCAGTGTGATATTCGTGACTCAGATCACCCTTCACAAGGCCGAGGCTACTGTGTTCGTTTTCTCTCTCCCCTTATCATTCCTTTGATAACTAGTGTTTTCTGTTTCGTTTTTTACACACGCAAACTACCCCCCCCACACACACACACACACCACACACACTAACAGATTTAGCTATCGTTAACTTATGACATAATTTACATGTTTGTCCTCAAGTAGGATTACAGTTCCTTTTGTATTTTGATCACCAGGGTATCAAGTTTTGTACTCCTTGAAAAGAAAACTTCATGTAAAAGTTAAGTTTAAAAAAAAGTAACGCTTCTACCCCCTTGGGCCTGTGTTATTGCACTTGAAAGAGATCCCACGCACCGCATGCGACTCCCTCTTTCTCTCTTTTTCTATCTTCCTCTCTCTAGTATTTATAATACTATCTAGATTATACGTACAGTACAATACAATACAAATAGAGGAAACAGTCGTTATTTCGAGCCTAGGGGCGCGGCGTGTTTTGAAGTGGTTTACAAGCCGTCTAATTTCTCTACAACCCCCCCCCCCTTCCACCTTTAGCTGGACGCGCCAGGGTCGTGCAGGTAATGAACCATATCCCCAATTAGCTGGGCGTCACAGTGGGGGTTTTGATCTCAAATTCTCAGTGTTAACAGGCCTGGATCAGGATCTAGTTCCTTGTTCTCAAACTTATTTTCCTATGTTTAGGATAGGACAGTGCGACAGTGTGCGTGCCTCGATGGAGTTAGTATGAGGTAAACCAGTAGGCCTAGATCAGATGGTGGCCTCGACGTGTACGTTGTAGTTTTGCGGTACACAATGCTAGCCAATGGTTCTACGTGCGTCACTGGGAAAAAATCTTTTCTAGGTCTAGATAGGTGCGAAACGCAGCCGGTTAACAATAAAATGAACGGGGATTTGGGTGTGCCAATGCAGCGACTACAATTCAGATGCAACCTTAGTGCCATTGTTCAGCGTCCCTGGGAATTGTATCTGAAGCACATCCACAGTTTGGAGTTAACAATTTTATTTATATTGCATTTTACATCGGTTCAAGTGAACCGGCTAAAGTGATTGGGCGTTTGTGTCCCAACCGAGTCCTCTGTTCGAAACCCACGATAAGTAACAATGTATTTGTCCGACATCGTTCCCTCCTGGTTGGAGCTCTCTCTCTCTCTACTTGGCAGCAAATAAAATTGCCAGACGTTTTCTTAGGAGTCGTCCACAATATAACATAATATATACCTCAGTTCTGACATCGGGCACCCTTACTCTACATCAATATACGTCCTTTCAATTTCTTCCATATTCGTGCATGCTTTGCGCATAATAGTAACGACTGAGAGGCTTTAAAATTTAAACCTCTATGATTTTTTTTTTCTGGTTGTGCCGACTACTCCTTTTGAAATATAAATTATTTCAATCGGCTTGTTGGAGAAATAAAATACAGACCCGTACTTTTCAATGTTAATATGTGACAACCAGGCAGACCATTAATCATTTAAATGTTCAACCAATGTCACGCAAACATCAATTCTACTGTAAAGCTTTCATTTGAATTGCCCCATAAGATCTTAACGGGAAAGGAAATGTTAGGCCTTTTCGCCTTGTGTAATTTAAATTCTTTTCTGCGCTGCGACTAGAGTTCAGAAGGATTTTTTTTTGCGCCGTGTTTGTCGCTTTAGTCGAGAGACAAAAATGTAATCTTGGGTCGCAGAATCTAGTTTCAGGACTCATGTGTCTCAATGAAGTCCTTTGTACGGTGTCAGGACCACATAGCGGGATACCGTACCCGAGACTCGGTCGTTCACATTGCAGTGATACTGACCATACCAGTGGGGAGCTAAGTGGCTCGAGTGGGATTTGAACTCCGAACCTCTCACACCAGAGGCCATGGGAGGGGTTGGTATTTCCTGTTTCTCTATTTGTTTTTCTTCTAAACGAGAATCGACCCCAATTTGGTTAGTTTGTACTGTTTTTGGGAAAAAGGGGATCGCTTCTCCTTGATGTATACAAAATGTGTTCATTAGCTAAAGGTCTCGCACGTTAGTTGGAATAATATCCCCCCAATAATACAGCACTGTTCTCTTTGGATAATGCTTTGTAATAACCTGTCCGAAAACTCCGCTAAGTGCCTCGACCGTTTTCCTCCCATCTTTTTTACCTCATTAAGTAGTTGTGGCCAGGTAGTAATTACTTCTCCGCCATCAGTTTCTGTGTTACTCTTACACCAAAGGAAACAGATGTGCAAGAAAAGTAATAATTAATTGGCCCTTTGTGTTTCCCCGTTCTTGCCAGTACGTTAAGTACCTTATGCACTAGCTCCTTTTGATAGCCTGACAGGTATCCTCGCCCTGTCTTCTACATCTTTTTGTTTTTGTTGCCCCCAATCTTTTTGTTTTTGTTGTCTCCCCCCCCCCCCTTACCCCCCGTTTTTTTAGTCCGTTGGTTAATTGTCTTGTCTGTCAAACCCAAATCCTGTACTGTAGCAAGCCGCACTTAGCACATGTACTGTGCGCATAACTATTTTTTACCCCGACACTCTCCCACGGTGGTGTGGTAGTCCAAGAGGCAAGAGTAGAGCGCGCGGCTTGTAATGGGAAGGTCGGGATCTAGCCCTGCTCTAGCCGATGCGTTTTTCCCTACCGGTTGGGTCGGGGTCTGTATGCAGACCCGTTAATTTTCCGACAATTTCGACGATCAAACAATTTCTGATTTCTTGCCGTTGCGGTAAGTACATTATACATGGGCTTCTGTAATAATAATTGTTTCTCTCTCTCTATCTCCCTCCCGCTCTCCCCCCTCCCCCTCCAACATCTCTGTCTTGAGAAAAGCACACTTGCATTCGCATATCCTTATTTTTTAGGCCATGAACATAGGGCTCCCTAAAATAATTACATACTCGCTGAATGGTGTATGAAAAAAAGAATGTGTCTTTCGTGCACAATGTATATGTACTTCGAATCTTGGTGCGCCAGGTATCACGACCAAATCCCCTGCATCAGCAAACATTTAAGACTTTAACCTTGTGGTTACAGTACCTATGTCCTTCACTGATCAAAGTAAATACATGTAATTGTACTCTCAAACGGTAAACCCACTATTCACTGTTGATTCTTTTTTACCCCTTTAATTACACAATATAAACCTCAGTACCTAAGTCATGCGATGATGCGTTAAATATCTCGTTTCAGATGCTTGACTTGATATGTTTATCAGTAGCTGCGTTGAAGCGTGTCAATTTGAATCACCCCTTCTTTAAAAAAAAAATAGGGGGGGGGGGGGGGCGGCACACTTTATGCTTTTCATATCCTTCGTTTTCGACAGTTCCCACGCATAAGTTCGAGATTTCATTTATATCTCTTAATAGTGAACAAACACAAAAACGCATTAACGAGACCTGGATCTAGTTTGCTCTACAGGCGCTCAGCCATCCGTTGAATCGTCAAATTCATACTAAATGTGGGCTTATAAGTGAAATTGTTGTCGACTAGTCTATACTCTATAAAGGCTTAATATGTGTGCTATAAACTGATTTTAAAT
Organism: Elysia chlorotica; assembly: GCA_003991915.1. Taxonomy (NCBI): domain Eukaryota; kingdom Metazoa; phylum Mollusca; class Gastropoda; family Plakobranchidae; genus Elysia; species Elysia chlorotica. Next base: position 53,910 of record RQTK01000261.1, read on the forward strand.
TTTTAACACCCCCTCCCTTCCCCCAAACAACAACAAACAAACAAAACAAAACAACCTTTTGAGACCTGCCACAAGTTCAACACTCCATGGCGTCAAGACATGACGCTCTGATAAATAAGTAGTCTTGTTAACGTTTCGTGACACAAAAAAAGCAGAGATGAAAACACTAGTTTGCTCAATATTATCTAGTAAAATTGAGCATTGGACCGGTCCTGGTAAGTACTAAACTCGAAATCTCGTCGAAAAAATTGCGTGGGGGGGGGGAAGGGAGGAAATTTTTTTTGTCATACACCAACCAATAAGTGTTTTAAGACGAAAAGCAAACAAACAAAAAACAACCCACCAGCTGCATGCTAAAGTTAGTTAACTTCATTCTAGTGCGTCATTGCCTTGAACTGCAAGAATTAAAAGAAGGAACAAAAAAGTGCTTGCCCTTAAAATTCGCGCGTCGTTGATTTCCAAAAGTTTGTTTAAAGTTCATACATGGAACAGAACAATCGGCTAAAGCCAAATGACATGCCTAGGCCCTACAACCGTTATGGAATGCAAGCTGCACAGAAATGATGTGCAACAGTCCTAATGTTCATGATTATGCGGGTTTTTTTTTTCTAAAAACAAAACGATTGTTTATCATCATAATGGACATTAATTTTTGTACGTACCAATTTTTAAACTTCTCTTTTTGCGTGATCGGTTCTGGTAACATTTCTCCCACTATCTGCACCTCCCCTCAATAAATTTCTGCCTCTCTCTCACTCTCTCTCGTATTCTCTCCATTTCTTTCTTCCCTATCGTTTTTTTTTTCTTTAGTGTGTGCCAACTTTGGAGCATCTACTTTAATAATAATAATAATAATAATAATGAAGATCATTTTTAAGCGCTTTACTTTGACCAAGATTATCTTTGGCTCAGCAGCTGTTAATTCTTCAAATGTTATTTTCCTGTTGACTGATCGCATGTCGGCATTTAATTTATTAAACATTGTTCTCATTTTGTCTACGTTCATGTTATTATTTTTTAAACAACTTTTGCGACGAGGAACTTGCCGTTTAAAAAAGATCATTCAGATCGCTGTTGACTTCCAGTGCAATGTTCAAAACTATGGCTGTACATTCAAATGTTTAGTGGTTGAAAGGTTGTTTTTTTGGAAAGGGGGTTTGGGGGAGGGGGGGGTTCATTCATGTTTGTGTGAATAGTGAAATATGTTAAGTTACATTATTTGTTTATTTGTCAAAACATTTCTTTTTATCCCGCCTTTTTTTCTTATTATTACGGTACGTATTTTTAACAAAGATACGGGTATAAAGTTTATACGTTTGTTGTAACAGTAAGTATTGAATGTTTCTCACACATACATGTTCCCCCAAAAGCCTTATATCTGCAATGTATGCTGTGCAATATTATTTCTCTTCTGTAATTCTCTCAATGTGCGTGGGGGAATCATAGGTTATCGTGCAAACAAACGTCCGTTGGCCAAATCTACTTAGAAGTATCATTCTATAGTTCATGGAGATCTAGCACGAAGCCACGAACCGATTGGCCCTGGCCTGGGTGAAAGCTTAATATTTTCTTATGGATCAGGCATGATACAATGTGCTGGAGACTTAACAGGCCTGCAGTTGACGAAATTCCAGACATAGTTGTGGTTGTGCTCTTGACTGGTACAGAGATCTGGGGGCGGCTGAGGAGGTAGAAACAATATGACCTGGGGGGAAAAGGCGGAAATCTAAAGTGAGGCCTGTGATAATAGCATTGTTAGATTCTGATCAGGTCGCACTTAGCTATGCCTGCAGCTTGCAACTTAAGCAGCTTTTTTTTTTAGACGGTTTATACAGCAGTGATACTAATTTTCCGTAAATTTACGGATTTACAGTTTTAGAAAAAGTTGGCAGGTCAGATTCCAGTAAAGTGTGTCAAGAGGTTGTGTCATGTGATCCTATGTTATATATTTAGTATAGAAGTTTAGTAAAAAAAAAACCCAACAAAAACAAACACTGATCCAGTTGGTATCTTTCTTCCTTTTTTTAGACAGGCTGATCTAGGCCTAGTGTGGGGTCCTAATCTCGCCACTTCCTAAGGTGCGATAGGCCATGCTCTTATCTTAGGGAATACCCCGGCAGGTAAACACGGTCATGTCCGGCCACACAGTTCGTGATCGCGATGTTTTCTTTTACGCAGTGCACATTAATTTTATATCATGCGTTGGTAGCCTGCTGGATTTATATTCTCTCTGCTTCTGATGTTGTTTTTTTTTCATGGATTTATTACGGAGCGTGTAGTTTTACCACCATCGTCCATACATACACCGGTTTCTGTAAAAAAAAAAAAAAAAAAAAAAAAGAAAAACTGTTTTAAAGTATAGGTTTCAAAGAAAAGTTTAAGGTGGGGCAAAAACAAATAATAAAAAAACAAAACAGAACCGAAAACGCTTAAAAATTTTTTTATTATAGCCCTTGCAAAACGACCCCTTCCTTTAAAATTCATCTAGGATTGCCCCAATTTCACTGGGAACAGAGTGTGGTAAAAGAGGAATCAAGCTCTCTTCTTTCAGATATTGGCTATCTTAAGACACTTCTTTTCCCTTCCCATTCTACAAACAACCGTCTTTTAATTTAAATCAAGAATCTAGCTGGAAATGTCTGTCTCCCTCTCACTGTCTTGTCTGTCTGTCTCTCTTTCTCTCTCTCTCTCTCTCTCTCTCTCTCTCTCTCTCTCTCTCTCTCTCTCTCTCTCCCCTTACAGCTATGAAACTAAAAAACCTCTCTTCGTTAACTTTAATGATTGAACAAGGTTATTTTGATTGAAGTCAAATAGTTGAGAAGAGGAGCTGAATATTGTTTTGGATTGGCACGCCTTTCTTTGTCAATGTTAATAGATTAAACACGTGAATAATAGTATTTTGTCTGTTACTGTCGCGAAGCTAAATGATAGGTCCACATACGCGCTTATACTTGTAGTGCAATCTCTCCTACACATATTACATGTTATCATGGCGTAAACGCATTTTGTTCACAATTCTCGCAGAGCATAACGCTTTTTATGTGTCCCTATTATTTTTCTACCAGTTTTCAATGTAAGAAAAAAAGCAGAGTGCTGGTTTTTATGGAAAAAAGTTGGAGAGAGGGTGGGGTTGAAGAAGTCATGATTACACAATTTGGACGAGCATTCTTCCTGGTAGGAAATACCAGCGTTCAGTCTAGTCAAGTGGAAGTTGATACTGTGATAATGATTGTGTTGTCCCTGTCCTGACTGGGCTGTCCTCGTCCACAGACCTTCTTCCACTGTTGTAGAGGTACATGCCTCGTCCCTCGAACCCTTTGAAGATACTCCTCTATCATTACAAGCTTTGCAATCCTTAAGACGATAAAGTATGACATAATCACGTCCCTCAGTCATGGAGATTTCTGTACGCTCGTTGGCTCCGCGAGTCTAGAATTGGACGCCGGTGCAGATTCCCTTACCTATCGTTTGTGTTGTCGCTCTGGGCCTCTTTATCGCAACGCCTTTGTTACTTTCTCAGACGGAAGGCGCTTCACATAATAGAACCTAGACTCAGGATCTAGGCCTTATAGAGGGGCGTGAGTCCCACCGCCGCTAGGCAGACCAGAACAGGTTGTCAATTATTATGTTCTGCTGTACATACAAGCCTTACCTTGCCATTGCCGCCTACTGATGTGCGGCTTTTTTCATATTTTTTTCTTTCCTCTACCTTACCTGTTTTTCTTGGATAAAAAGATCTAATGCTGTCCGTGCTGAGTATGCTGTTTTAAAGTACATGGATAGGTTGAGCCCTTTTGGTGTAATAGCTTCTTCTTGGGAAGAAAATGGAGCACCGTTTATATTGTTCTATTACTTACCGAGTGATGTAAATGGTATGGCGTTTGGTTTAGGAAGGAAGAAAGTATGTGTATGGGGACGGAAATTATTCCGGGAATTATTAGTTCTGCAGTGAATTTATAAAGCAAGCCATGGACTGAAATTTAGTTTACTTTAAAACGAGATGTTTTATTAGGGTGAGGCATCTTTAAAACTTTGGGTGTTTAGGGTAGTGTGTTACTCAAGGACAAAGATCGCATGGTGATAAAATACTTTGTTGTGCCTGGAACTCGGTGAAATAGCAATGCGATTTTCGAAACCTAAGACTTTAACTATTATAGTTATGGTATTTTACTTTTCAAATAAAGCAAAACATGAGAGAAGCAACATATCAATTATTTAGATTTTTACACAAAATCGAACGTAAATTCCTTTCCATTTTCAGCCGAGCGGTTTTAATTTTTACTGTCCCTGGCAAAGTATTACAAATGGAAGAAAAACGCGTCCCCATTCACATAAGTGCCAATCCTAATAGCCAGTCATCAAAGCATGCAAACATAGGTAAAATAAAGTGCACGGAAAAATGCATAAGGTTGGCACCTTTGCCTTAATATTATTATGAGGTAGAAATTAAGAGAAAATAAATCAGAGTTAAAATATAATTAATATAATTAATCTGCCCTGTGTTTTTCCAGATGCCTGGGGGCTCCGGTGACCTCACCCTGGCCGAGCTGCAGGAGATGGCGTCCAGGCAGCAGCAGCAGCTGGAGTCTCAGCAGCAGGTACTGACATTTCTGGTCAAACTCATTCTATCATAACAATTTAACCTATATGTATGTAGTGCTGACTTGGACATTGAGCAAACAACTTAACTCAGCTCATTCTATCATAGACTAATATTGTACACCGTAGTTTGTTTCACATAGTATTTTTTTTCCTACCGCACTGAGATGCTCAATGTTATAAAAATAATAAGAAGGGTTTGAACTTGTATACATTTTTGGTTGGTGTCACTATGGATTAAAAAAATGTTTTTTTTTTTGTTGTTGTTGCAACTTCATTATAGTGCTAATCTTTTTTTTAAACAGAAGATTTGACAAGGCATTCACAAATATACGGACTCTACTGGCCTTGCAGTGTTCTTCGATTTGTCAAACATTAGATTTAAAAATGTTTATTTCAATCAGAATATTTGACTAGGCATTAAGCAACAAATGACAGTTCTCTATAGAGAGT
>RQTK01000261.1:59221-84418 GCA_003991915.1 Elysia chlorotica
TTTCTCTCTCTCTCTCTCTCTCTCTCTCTCTCTCTCTCTCTCCCCCTCTCTCTCTCTCCCCTCACAGCTATAAAACTAGAAAAAACCTCTCTTCGTTAACTTAAATGATTGAACAAGGTTATTTTGATTGAAGTCAAATAGTTGAAAAGAGGAGCTAAATACTAATGTTTTGGATTGGCACGCCTTTCGTTGTCAATGTTAATAGATTAAACACGTGAATAATAGTATTTTGTCTGTTACTGTCGCGAAACTAAATGATAGGTCCACATACGCGCTTATACATGTACTTGTAACGCAATCTCTCCTACACACATTACATGTTATCATGGCGTAAACGCATTTTGTTCACAATTCTCGCAGAGAATAAAGCTTTTTACGTGTCCCTAATATTTTTCTACCGGTTTTCACTTGAAGAAAAAAGCAGAGTGCTGGTTTTTATCGAAAAAAAAGTTGGAGAGAGGGTGGAGTTGAAGAAGTCATGATTACACAATTTGGACGAGCATTCTTCCTGGTAGGAAATACCAGCGTTCAGTCCAGTCAAGTGGAAGTTGATACTGTGATAATGATTGTGTTGTCCATGTCCTGACTGGGCTGTCCTCGTCCACAGACCTTCTTCCACTGTTGTAGAGGTACATGCCTCGTCCCTCGAACCCTTTGAAGATACTCCTCTATCATTACAAGCTTTGCAATCCACATGACGATAAAGTATGACACAATCACGTCCCTCAGTCATGGAGATTTCTGTACTCTCATTGGCTCCGCGAGTCTAGGATTGGACGCCGTTGCAGATTCCCTTACCTACCGTTTGCGTTGTCGCTCTGGGCCTCTTTATCGCAAAGCCTCTATTACTTTCTGAGACGGAAGGCGGACCACATAATAGAACCTAGACTCCAGATCTAGGCCCTATAGAGAGGCGTGAGTCCCACCGCCGCTGGGCAGACCAGAACAGGTTGTCAATTATTATGTTCTGCTGTACATATACGCCTTACCTTGCCGCCTACGGATGTGCGGCTTTTTTTTTCATTCTTTTCCTTCTCTTCCCTCTACCGTACCTGTTTCTTCTTGGATAAAGAGATCTAAGACTGTCCGTGCTGAGTATGCTGTTTTAAAGTACATGTATAGGTTGAGCCCTTTTGGTGTAATAGCTTCGTCTTGGGAAGAAAATGGAGCACCGTTTATATTGATCTATTACTTACCGAGTGATGTAAATGATATGGCGTTTGGTTTAGGAAGGAAGAAAGTATGTGTATAGGGAATGCAATTATTGAGGGAATTACTAGTTATGCAGTGAATTTATAAACCAAGCCATGGCCTGAAGTTTAGTTTACTTTAAAATCATTAAATGAGGTATTTTATTTCGGTGAGGCGTCTTTAATCTTAGGGTGTTTAGGATAGCGTGTTAGTGAAAAACAGAGATGTCTTGATAATAAAATACTTTGTTCTGTCTGGAACTCGGTGATATCATAAGCAAGGCGATTTTTGAAACCTAAGACTTAAACTGTTATAGTTACAGTAATTTTTTTTAATAAAGCAAAACATGAGAGAAACAACATATCGATTCTTTAGATTTTTACACAAAGTTGAAAGTAAATTCCTTTCCTTTAGTAAACCGGTTTTAATTTTTACTTGAAAATCAAAACAGCAGGCTGCAGTGAAAAGCTGTCCCTGGCAAAGTATCAAAAAACGGAAGAAAAACGCTTCCTCATTCACAGAAGTGCCAATCCTAAAAGCCAGTCATCAAAGCGTACAAACATAGGTAAAATAAAGTTCACGGAAAAATGCATAAGGTTGCCACCTTTGCCTTAATATAATTTTACAGCAGACATGAGAAATAAATCGGGGTAAAAATGTAATTAATCTAATGATTTTTCTGTACTGTGTTTTTCCAGATGCCTGGGGGCTCCGGTGACCTCACCCTGGCCGAGCTGCAGGAGATGGCGTCCAGGCAGCAGCAGCAGCTGGAGTCTCAGCAGCAGGTACTGACATTTCTGGTCAAACTCATACTATCATAACAATTTAACCTGTATGTATAATAATAGTGCTGATTTGGACATTGAGCAAACATCTCAACTCAGCTCATTCTGTCATAGACTGATACTGTATACAGTAGTTTTTTTCACATAGCATTAATTTCCCTACTGCATTGAGATGTTCAATATTATAAGTTGTTTAAACAAAAATTAGAAGGATTTGAATTTAGATGCATCTTTGGTTTGTGTCACAATGGATTAAAAAAGTGTTGTTTTTTGTTTGTTTGTTTGTTGTTGCTACTTCATTATGGTGCTAATTTGGACATACAGGATTTTTTAACTACAAATTTGACAAGGCTTTCACAAATAAATGGCTTCTACTGGCCTTGCAGTGTTCTTTGATTTGTCTAACATTGGATTTAAAGAAAATGTTATGCTACCCCATTGTGATGCTAGAAAGCCAGGTTATTTCAATCAGAATATTTGACAAGGCATTTACAAACAAATGGTAGTTCTCTATAGAGAGTTATAGAGCGTGTAACATCTATGCTGGTTATTTTTTTATTGCATTAATATTACCTCTGTATACGGGCCTTACTCTTGTACACAAACCTCTTATTAGAAATTATGTCATTGTCAAAAGAACCTACGACCAATCTCTCTGTCTTTATTCATTCAGGTGTTGGTGGCCAAAGAGCAGCGCTTGAAATACCTGCGGCAGCAAGAGGCCCGGCACGCCCAGTTGGCCTCGGAAGGAGACAGGATCAGGAAGATGCGGGAGAGGGTGGAGAGCCAGGAGCTCAAGCTGAAGAAACTGAGGGCCCTGCGCGGGCAGGCTCAGCAGTACATGGCCAACAACGGCAGCCTCAGTGAGTCGAGTGATGTAGCTGAGAGCTGAGTTTGATTCAGTTTGACTTAGATCAGAAAAGTTGTTCTGGTTTGTGGGTGTTTTTAATTTAACTAAAAAAAAGTGTCTTCTAATTGCAACAAAAATGCATTAGGTTTTGCCTTGTTGAAATGGTGCAGAGTAAGAAAAATGAGATTGAGCATAATTTTGAAATTTTCCTAGATTTTCAACCTTAAATCTTCCTTCCGTTGAAAGTTTTTTTTTACTTATCTTCAGATTATGTCTTGTGATTCAACATCACATGTTTCTTAAAGTGTAAAACTTCAGTAGAAATAATATTGATCCAGTTAGCATCTCTGTCATTGATTCTTTGCAACCTCAGGTGGTGAGCTCGATGCTGTCAAGGCTGTATTCAACGAAAAGGAAAAAGAACTGGCCATGGCGGTGGCCAGGGTGGATCGCCTCAACAGACAGCTACAGGACCTGCGCAGCGGCGGCAACAACAGCAACAGTGGCAGTGGACGAACGCTGGACAACAAGCAAGCTACGGCCGCTGCAGAGCTGGAGAAGCTGCGTAAAGAGCTGCTAGTGCGTGCTTGATGCATTGCGTTTGCTTATTATTCATTACCAATTTTCCATAAATTAACTGATTTTCAGTATTTAAAAAAATGCTGGCAAGTCGGAGTTCAGGATAGTCTGGCAAGGGGTTCTGTTTCATGAACAAATATGTTATGCCGCTGTATACCAGAGGTTTAGTAAAAAGATAATGTTTTCTTTGGTAATTAAGCTAAAACTGCTTGAATTTTTTTCCCCCACACCTGTCAAAACTTTCATTCCCATACCTTCACTATACAGATTCGCAACAAGCTGAATGAACAACAAAGCAACACCATATCGGCAAAGGAGAAGATGTTGAACCAGCGCCGGGAGGAGGTTGCTCGCATGGATGCCAGGATAAGAGAGCTGCAGCAGAGGTTGAAAAAAAGACAGGCCCAGGAGTTGCAGATGAAGCAGCAGCACCAAAAGCAAGTGCAGGAACAGGCAAATAGCACTGCAGGCAGTGCCAACCAAGTGAACGACGTGGGGAACAACAGCAATAGCAAGTTTGGAGCTCCTGCAGGCCGCAGTGTTGCCACAGTGGAGCCATATATACAATACGCTCCTCAGCATATAGTGAAAGACGATCTTTTCTCAAAATCCATGGGTGGGAACTTCTTAAAGCAGGATCCCAAATATCAGACACTACCTGCACGTGTCAAACCAATGCCTCGTAATGGGGACGGGGGAGGTAACAACAGGCCAACCAAATCGATAGAGATGAATAACAACTCTGAGCATATTGACGACCAATTGCCTACGGTGGTGTCTGACAGAAAAACTTCCGACTTAACCTCAGCAAATGATCGCAGGCCTGTTGATCCAGCCTACCAAAATGTAATGGTACCATTCCCTCAGCCGGCGCCCCATTCGCGACCTGCTACCAAGCAGCAAACACCCTTTGGTCAGGGTTCTACTCAAATGTTCTTCCCTGATAAAAGTTCTCACGGGCAGCCCCAGCATCACCCTGCTTTTGTTGGGGGTGGTGATGGAATGCCACACCAAACGAAGCCAGCAGGATCTCTGCCCTTCAATCCGATCATCAACATCCATGAGGAGGAGCGCCAGGCTGGGAGTGGGCAGAGTTCTCCGGCGTCCAGCGAGGCCTCAAACTCCAGTGGTGGAATACAGATCAAACCGGATAGTGAGGTAAGCTATATATGTTCAAGTTATTCTAATTGGAGTAAAAATCATGAAAATATATCTAACAAATTTTTTTAGAGGAGTAATGTTGTGTTACCAATTTTAGCTTGAAAAACACTGCATTGATAACAAATTCAAACTTAAAAAAATGTAAAAAATGTATCGTCCCATAATCCTCCCCTTAAATCGTATTACAGAAACGTCATCCAAAGCTCGACCCAAAAGCATTAAATTTGTCTACAAAGAAAAATATTTCTCCTCTTGCACAAGTAACTTGAATGTCTAGAATTAAATAAAAATAAAAGTTTTTTAAAACGTATACTTTTTTTTGGGACAAAATTTGTGCTCCTTCCAAGACGTCACATGGGTCTTGATGTTTCTCAATGTTATTCAGGTTAACACAGCACCTTTAGGACCAGTATCAGCCATGATTGAGAAGCTTAATAGAGGTGGGCAGGCACAGCAACAGCAGGACAGATCAGCTTTCACCCAAAGAAACGGACACCCGTCTGCTCAAGAGTCAAAGCTCTCCGTGAAATCCCAACAAGGCACCATTCCCTCATCATCATCGACTACATTGCCACTATCTTCTACGGCGTTGGATAGTGCAGGGCAATCCGCTGGGGCGAGACTTCCCGCACAGCATCCATCTGATTTGACTTCTCTGCCGGCTTCGTCAGGCTTTGATACTGTGGACTTCTCCAACAGGGGAAATGTTTCTCAGCAAGCTGGGGCTGGACGTGGCCCCCATGCTCTGCCAAACTCCGCAGCAAACGCTGTGTCCAGTGCCGGCCCACATCTGAACCAGAAGCCAGCGCCCACCTACAAGTATGCATCCAAAAGCCAGATCGCCAACACCTACATGCCAACGCGCTTGGGCAAGGAGGCCATGGAGAAGTACCAAAGGAACCTGAATCAAATGTACATGAACTTAGACCCCAACGCAGGCCAAGACAACGTCCCTGCAAGTGTAGAGAGTCAAGGTGGGGGCATGCAGGCTGGGGAGGGGAGAACATCGTTCAGCCAGTCAACAGTGAGAGGCCCAGACCAGTCGGACCATCCTCAGTTTGGTGTGGTCAGCTCCCCGGGATACCCAGACATTGTTTCTGACAAAGGTATAGGCTGTGAACATTTTTGTTTGTTTGTTAAATTTTCTAAAAATGTTTTGCCATTTAATCGCTGTAAGTGACTTCCATAGTTTGAATTACTATCATAATTTTTTTACTTGTGTTCATTTAAAGACTGCCATTTATTGTTGTTATTCATTGATAGAGATTCAAAGGTTTATGGAATTTATTGTATACAATTCTAATACTATTACTACTTAACTTAAAATGCTTTTATGATTACACCTTACAATGCCATAAAATGGAAACCAATTTAATCCTAAATGCTAATGTATGTTAATCGTTTTAGGGAGCTTCAAGTTGAACACACCAAAGCAAGTGCGTAGACGGCATTCAGACAGTGAAAATGAGGACTTGAACAGAGCACTTCAAGAGCGGCAAGAGCTGGAACAGCAGGAGAAGCAGAGACAGCAACTCCACCAGCAAGAGAAGACTCTGTCAAGTAAACCATCAGGAGATGCCTCAATTTCAGCTTCCAAGCCCTCAGATAATCAAATGCCAACATCATCGACTACCATTAAAACCAGGACTGATTCAGCCTCTGACAGCTCTAAAGCCTTTGAAAGCTCCGCTAAGTTAGACGAGGTGCGACCTTCTGAAAAGATTTCTATAGAGAATGGAGGCAATGCAACAACACCTCCAGCAAATCCGGTTTCAAACAAACCTGATTCGACAGAACCGCAGGCAAAAGCAGCCAAAATGGCAGACTCTGCAGAGTCGAGCCCGTCCAAGGTTCAGACAGTGGTGCGGCGGACCAAGAGTAACCTGAAGAAAGAGGGCAGTAGGCGGTCCACAAACCGCGTCAGCTTCGACCCTCTGGCCCTGTTGTTAGATGCTTCACTGGAAGGGGAGCTGGACCTTGTCAAGAAAGTAGCTGTGCAGGTGAGCTAGTACAGTCAATTTTCTTTTCTCTATTTGTTTTGTTGCCTATTGCAGCAAAAGTTTTATCTTAAAATTGGCAACCAAATACTTCTCCACTTATTTTCTAATTATATAATATCTAAAACATTGCTATGACCATGATTTCACAAATTAAGAGCTTATTTATAATATTATTTTACTGATTATTTTTTTTAGAAAGAAAAACATACTTCATTCTATAAAATAAATAAACATGGGTTTGTGCACAACTTTCTCTAAACCCATATTAAAGTTGAATAGAACTGTATGAAGGAAACTACTATCGTTAGCTAAAAAAAATTTATTGCGAGTTGACATGCATGTTTCAATAACTCACCTAGCTATGGTTGATACATTTTTATTCCCCTAAGGTGGATGATGTGAGCACCCCCAATGATGAAGGAATAACGGCGTTGCACAATGCAATATGTGCCGGACACTATGAAATAGTCAAAGTCCTTGTCGAGTTTGGGTGTGATGTCAATTCTCCAGATAGTGATGGATGGTTTGTACATGCTTCTTTTCTCAATTATACCTTTTCCAGTTTGAATATCTCAGTTGGATCAGAATAACACGAGTTTGTCAATACAGACTGAAATATTAAGGCAATGAGAATGGTCAAAGTGGTTGTGAATATTGATTTCTTTAAGTTTTCCAGTCCTTTGTTTTTATTGATAGTTGTTTAAACAGGTAATGAGGCTGTCTAACGAGTAATCATCTTTTGATGTGCTTTGAAAGAAATAAGCATGTGAAGATCAATTATGGATTATAGAGTTGATAGACAATACAAAATCCAAACAAAATAATATTGTGTTTTTTTTTCAATCAATATAAAGTTGAAATCCTATAAATACATCTCAGTCAATGTCCTATTTAAATTCAAAACGTTGTGTGTGAAAGAATTCATTTAAGCCTTTCAGAAATAGGGTCTTAAACTTTCCGACATACTTAAGTTTTCAAAGAATCATTTTAAATGTCAACTTGAAGGATTATAAAGATTTTTTCTTATAATAATCGTATTTTTTTGTCATATGTCAGTAAAGAAATGTGGATTTGCCCTATTTTATTCCTCAGGACCCCCCTGCATTGTGCAGCCTCCTGCAACAATCTGCCCATGGTGAGATTCTTAGTGGAGCATGGAGCGTGTGTGTTTGCCACAACAATCTCAGACCAAGAGACAGCTGCGGATAAGTGTGAGGAGGAGGAGGACGGCTATGATGGCTGCTCTGATTACTTGTACAGTAAGTCTAACACCTTTCATCTCTTTGTTTTAACTGAGTGTTTTTGAACTGCAAACTGAAAGAACATTTTTATGCATGCTGGAGTCTGATTCCGTAGTGAAAAATATCAGTTATGTTAGTTTACTGAAAAAAACTAAGATAAAGTGTGGAATTTTGTGTTCTTAAAGAAGAGAGGTGATATCTTTTCTTAAATTTTACTAAATTATATTTTCAAGATTTTAATGTTTCTACGTTCAACATTGTACAAACTTCAATTATAAAATGTTCGATTTTGTATTTTTTTTCATTATATAGGTGATCTCCTTTTTCAACAAGCATTTTAAATCATAGTTTGAAAATTATTTTATTGAAACGCAAATACTGTGCTGTTTTGTAGATTTTAAATTTAACTTGTCACTATAGCTGAAAATTATATGTATTACTAAATTTTCCTCAAATTTAGGTAAGTCATCCATTCTTTCCTTTATTATCCCTTATTTGCAGGCATTCAAGAGAAGCTGGGCATCACAAACAGTGGAGAAGTGTATGGGGTTTTTGACTACCAAGCTACCAAAACTGATGAGCTGAGTTTTCAGATTGGCGACAAACTCACAGTGCTGAGAAAGGGAGATGACACAGAGAAGGAATGGTGGTGGGCAAGACTCAAAGGGAAAGAGGGTTATATCCCACGCAACATGTTGGGAGTGAGTTTTACAATCAAACCTCAAATACAGTAGGAACCTCACAATTCGAAGTGTTTGGGATTGATGTAAACTTGGAATTGAGAAGAAAAACTCCTAATTATGTCTGATTTTAACAGAGTGAAAAACAAAAAAATAACCTATTGTCTTGCAAAATTCGGTTTATTAGAAATTCGTATTATCGAACTTAGTTTTGTGAGGTTTCCACTGTATTCTTTTTGTTGTTATTGTAAGCATCATTACTTGATACAATCATACTGATCCAGTTATCTTCCTCAACTGCTCCTATATGAAAAGGTAACTAAGAACGAAAAAAGAATGGAACAAAATGCAACAGTTCATTCGTTGAAATTGATATGAAATACATTGTTTAGATAAAATAAAACCTTTTTTATTTTAAAATTTATTCCTTTTACATTTTTTACTCCTACTTGGCGATATTGACAGGTGAAGTACAACTTTTTAAAATCAAAAGTTAATGACTTACCATAATTTAGTGGTTGGAATCTAATATGAACGCAATTAAAATATTTAGAAGCTGAAAGAAGAAACAAATGATTTTCACATCTTTTTCAGTGATGGTTTGACTATCTTGTAACTTTTTGTCCCACTCTAATGTTGTTTTTTCTGTTTATTCCACAGCTTCATCCAAGGGTGATACCAGGGCCAAAGGAAGTTTCAAACTGTTGATAGTTCCCATTGAATTAACAAGTGCTGTGAAAAGATCATCAATGGCTTTTTGAAAAGCTTTTTTTTTTAATTATTACTTTGAAAACGGTTTTTAATCCTCACAGGATTTGGTTGTGATGCTTCATTGTTCATTGCATTTCACCTTTTTGGTTCATTTTTCTTATTTTTTTATTTTATTGTTTCGTTTTCGAGAGATAAATGTTCCATTACAAGAGGTATGCATGGCATCAAATTGATCAAGTCTTTTGAATTTGTAGTTTGTTAAAAGCTGTTCTCTAATTAAAACAAGACCATTGACAAGTTAAGTTTTTACAAATTACAAATGCTTTATCTTTCACAACCGCACGTTAGTTGAATTTGTGTTTCTTTGATGCTTTCAAATGTGAAATTAGCCTCAAGGGCTTAAAATCATTTTTGATTTTGTGGCTTACACTTGAATTTTAGATGTATGATAAAGCTCTAAAGATTATTTATCACTTAAAGTTAAACTAACAAAACAATTTTAATATACACATGTCTTGCATTTTCTGCTCTCTTGTTGTGATCTATTGGTGCTGTTGCTCTCTTCAGAGTTTCAATTATCTATTGTCTGTCCATTACTTAAATTGGTTACAAAATAACCATTCTACACGAATATTGTATGTTAAAGCACAAGCTATTTATACTTAAAATTATTTAATATAAATTTCATTAATATACACATGTACTATCATCATGTTTGCAAGTGAAAAGATGGTTATCAATTTGTCTTTGTATATCATTCAATTCAAATTTTTTTTTTCTTGAACACATGCAACATTTCCGATTCATTTTTGCAACTATATAGCAATCTAAGATGTAGACCTTTTCTCCTTGTAAATTCTATTCATAGACTAAATGTTTGTCATTCTTACTCTGTGGGCAATCTGGGGGGAGGTTGTTGTTAGAACTTTTTTACTTTCAAGTAAAAGTTTTTACAATGGAAATCGATACATTCTATAGTTTCGAGTGATTAAAAAAGATAAGCAATTAAAGCAAAGAAATAATAAAAAATTCCTGTCTTTGTATACATCCGATATGTTGAAATTGAAATAATTCTAAAAGAGATGCTTATTTCTCATCATACAAATTCAAAGATTACTCTCTTGATGGTTTATCCACACACATCGACTGAAAATAAAACATTACTTCTTGTGGGCTTTGGATGCTGATGCTGGTTAAAAAAAATACTTTTATTTGTTCCTCCGTTTTGTTGTTCTTGAATATAAAACTTGTTGAGGAAATTTCTTCCTATGAATTAAACTTTAAACCTTATTAAAAGTGTTACAAATTATGTGTTACATTTTCTACCTTTTCTATGCAAATAAAACGAAAATTGTTGAAAAGTTATGTCATAAAAAAACCATAGCCTCATTTGTTATAATCAAATAAATTCTATTATAATTATAAGCATACGTTGACTCGTTTTCTCTTTTTTTTCCAATTGACTGATATTTGATGTGGAAGGTGTATGGTTGTTTTGGTGACACATTTCTTTGCAATACAGAATTTCATTGCAACACATTTAATTAACCACAAAGTGGGAGTCGAAGTCCCTATTCATAAGTCAGGGAATGTGAAGAATTGCCAGGACATGGAGTTTTGTACGGATTGTAAAATAATATTGGTAACGGAAGAATTATTTTGGATGAAGGTGAACCTTGATTTTCACTACATGTAGCTCAAACTGAACAAGACCTTGGTTCCAACAAGATAACGGTATACATGCCCTAAGACCCACCGTTCCTACACCTACATAATTCAAATCTCTTGGTATTGGATCTAAACTTACAAGGATTCAAATTACAGAAGGGGAAATATCTGAACCACAATAGTGTTAAAATGTTGACAATTACTATATGAAAAGTTATAGTTTTTATACCGTTATTTCTTATTTGAAAAACTGAGTCTATATAGTTCCCTATTGTTTTCTTTCTATAGCAATCTTCTCCCAACCCCATTTCTTTTAATGACATGTCTTAGGCAGCAATATGCATTGAATTCTGCTTGACCAGTAGTACTTTTGTAATGCCTATTGGTAGTGTGAGCTTCGAATTAAGAAAATCAAACCAGACAAACTTTGAATTATGAGTCTGATTTTAATAGAGATAAAGAGGAAAAAAACCCAACTATTCTCTTGCAAAATTCGGTTTATGAGAAATTTGCATTATCAGGCTTTGTTTTGAGAGGTATCCACTGAATAAATTCGACATGAGATCTTACAATTTACATATAAATAAAATACCAAATTGGTATGGTAAATCTATGATCATTTTTTCTTCCTTTTATGACTTCATTAGATCCCAATAAATTCTACAACCATCTCATTCCATATGCATACATAACATGATTAGAATCAAACCTGTGGCTTCTCATATGTGTTTAAGGACAGTGAACCTGTTGGTTTTAAAAGTCCTATGCACTTCTTTAGAGATGAAGAAAGGCAAGAAGAGAATAAACCTATTAAAATATTTAACCCCTGATAGATGTTAAGCAAATTTCTTTTTCATGGGAAAAATATAAAAACTTAAGACGTAGAAATGAAACAAACCACGCAGGAATTTTTCAATTTAAATAATTCATTACTTTACCATTCTCATAAAATGCAACAATTAGAATTGCAAAAGCGGCTTGTAATAACTTATTGAACCAAGTCATACAAATAATGGGTAAGCAAAAAAGTAATCATATTACACAATGCAATGTCAAGCTGTATCATTTCTTAAGCATTAAATAGGCTTGTAGTCCAATTTGCTCTCCAACTTCTTGTTATCTGCCACTTTTCTGACAGCTTTCATGAAATCTTCCTCTATGACATAATCCCGCTCAGCTCGGATGGCAAACATACCTAAAACAAAGGACAAAGCAAGAATGTTAAAAAACACTGTCATTCATTTCTATAATGTACTGCAAATACAAGCTATGGTTACAAATGTTTCATGAGTATTGAACTATCCAATTTTCAACATAATTGCACTCTAGAATTACATGAAGCTGCCCCTGCTACCACTTCACTGTTTTTTTTTCTTCTTCTGCCCCATTGAAACAGCAGAACCAATTAAAAAACTTCAATAAACAGCAATAGGAACAAATATTTTTCATTTATGGTCTATAAAAGTAGAATTATCATCACACAGGAAAAGGAGATCAAGTTATCCTATTCTTACAAAGGAAATATAAAATCCTATGATGGAGATGTTTCCACCTCACTCAAAACAGAAAGCAACATAAATCAAAAAACGTTTTGAAAAATAATATGCTCATGCGCTAATAAATCATTTCTGCAAGATAACATAAAACACAGTGAAAGCTTAAAAAAACAACAAGTTAAATAATTCAGATTTCTTTTAAATCCTGTTTCTCAAGAGAAAGGTTATTTTCTCCTCTTCAGCTTCATTAAAACGGGACTTGCTAATTAATGTCTTAAAAAGGCCGATGTGTGCTGATGCCAGTAGTAACCTTCAGTCAATGATATCAAGGTTTATAGGGGTTAGTGGAGGGTTGATATATTTTTTGCCATCGCTTTGAATGTACAACATTTTCCTGTTCTAATTCTGATTATCTTAATTCAAGCAAACCATTTGAGTTAATATAAGGTTTTCACTGAAACAAAACAACATGCCAGCAATACTAAGAAAACTAGAGAAAAAAAGCACAACAGAAGTATTACCTGCTTCAGTGCAAACATTTCTAAGATCGGCCCCATTGAAGTCCTCTGATAGCTTTACAACAGCTTCCCAGTCTATTAAAGAGATAAAAATTTTATAAATGAAGAAGTAAGTTGCAACACACACAAAAACAAAAAATCAGAAATATGTCACAATGAACCACAAAACCACAACTTTAATATATAAAAAATGGAAACATACATCAATGTTATCCATTGGTATTTTTATGACTATTTGATAACAGGATAAAATAAATCCCAATGTCGCCCATACTACATTTTAAGACATTATTCACAGCTTAAAAACCACTAAATTCGACAGCAGCTTTGTCTAAAGAATTGCTTAATTTTCTTAAAAGTTAAAAAACAAAACAAAAGGCCGTCATTAGGTTATGCAGCTTCAAGGCTGTGCAACTTTAAGTCACCCATAACCAGTCTTGAAAAAAAAAAAAAGCACAAAAGCAACATACTTTTATTTACATAACAATCACTTTTAGGGGAAATTATGCTACCTCAATCTATATGCAATTCTGACTTGCATCTTCAAAAAAAAAAGGTAGGCCCCACTTTTCTTTCTGTCTTGTGGAATAATCAAAATTATTATACCTACGAATGACTTTTTTTGAAATGGACAGTGAATTCAAATAAGGCATTACATGGCTCAACCAGAAGACTACTTATATTCAGGGATTTAAAACCTGTTTGAGAAATTTGGTGGTGGAGTCAAATTTGTACGCACCATCATTTTTGGATGTCTTGGGGAATTCATACATTATCATAAAACCTTCAGAGCTGGCATAAATATTTTTTTAGCCTAAACTGGTTAAAGTCTATACTTTTTTTTTATAAGGGAATAAAAAAAATGTTCATGATCATGATGTGACAAATAACTTACCTATTTCTCCATGTTTAGCAATTGGATTGGCATGAATTTTGAGAATTTCCAATCTCGCCTGTTCATTTGGTAAGGAAATTTCTGAAAGAAAATTTTATATCATGAAATTCCACGCTTTAAACAAAATAAAATCAAAGTGGATAAAATAAGATATAATTTCACTGTAAAAAAAAAAGGTGAAATTGGTCCCATGCTTTTTGACAGAGCGTTAGGGAACCTAGAGTTAGGGTCCTGGTTGTACTAAGGAAAAAGCATTTGTGAGGTTGGTTGCCATTACATGTCTTCCGCATTTTACTGTCGACATGACTCAAGAGCACCAGCCACCCATTCTGAACATGGTTGACACAGGAGGCCCGAAAAAAATTTGTTCGCACCAGGGACCGGGATCAAACCCAGCATTTTCACAAAGTTAGCCTTTACACCTTAACCAATCATAATTGAAAATGTATTGATGAAGAAATCTTAATAAAAAATTGTTTCAAAAACCACGTTTGTATGCTATAAATTTATGTATTAGAAAGAACAAGTTTGCATGCTAGTAACAAAATAAAAGATAATGTTTACATAGATGAAAAACAAAAACAGCAACAAAACAAAACATTTATTTATAATAGTCTTATTTTGATTTGTTTATTTAATTCTTGTGGAATTACTCATAATAAAAAATCCGTCAAACGCTCATCTTCCACATTAGATGATATGCTTATACAATTTACACTGAACAGTAATATCCAAAAGGCCTACCAATTTTTCTGTCCAACCTGCCAGGTCTTAGAAGGGCAGGATCCAGAGTGTCTGGCCTGTTTGTTGCCATGATCATTTTGACTTGACCCAGAGCATCAAAACCGTCCATCTGGTTCAGAAGCTGGAGATAAAAAAGAACACAATTTTATATAGTGCACATTCATCATCATCACATTAAATTATTTCACAATGGTATTCATCTCATGTAAATAAATCATAAACAAATTATAATAATATCAAAATTTTACTAATGAAAGCAACATATCTACAATATTTCAACAGCCTAATTTTTTACTTTTAATCTAACAAAGCCAATTGCTGTTGCAAAGATGTACACTGTATTAGGGTTGATATATTTTTTGCCATCGCTTTGAATGTCCAACACTTTCCTGTTCTAATTCTGATTATCTTAATTCAAGCATACCATTTGAGTTAATATAAGGTTTCCACTGAAAAAACAACAACAACATGCCAGCAATACAATGAATCCTTAAGAAAACTAGAGAAGAAAAGCACAAGAGAAGTATTACCTGCTTCAGTGCAAACATTTCTAAGATCGGCCCCATTGAAGTCCTCTGATAGCTTTACAACAGCTTCCCAGTCTAATAAAGAGATAAAAATTTTATAAATGAAGAAGTAAGTTGAAACACACACACACACAAATCACAGAAATATGTTACAATGAACCACAAAACAACAACTTCAATATATATAAAAAATGGAAACAAACATCAATGTTAAATATAAATCCATTGATATTTTCTATTACTATTATTTTGATAAGGGGATAAAATGAACCCCAATGTTGCCCATACACCATTTTAATCTTTTTTTCACAGCTTACACACCACTAAAATGGACATCAGATTTGTCTAAAGAAATATTTAATTTTCTAAGAAGTTGAAAAGAAATAAAAAAAGAAAATAAACGATTTTGTTTATGCAGCTTCAAGGCTGTGCAACTTTAAGTCACCCATAACCAGTCTTGAAAAAAAAAAAAAGCACAAAAGCAACATACTTTTATTTACATAACTATCACTTTTAATGATGAAATTCTGCTACCTCACTCTATCTGCAATTTTGACTTGCATCTTGAAAAAAAAAAAGGTAGACCCCACTTTCCTTTCTGTCTTGTGGTATAATCAAAATTATTATACACACAAATGGCATTTTTTGAAATGGACAGTGAATTCAAATAAGGCATTCCACGGCTCAACCAGAAGACTACTTATATTCAGGGATTTAAAACCTGTTTGAGAAATTTGGTGGTGGAGTCAAATTTGTATGTCTTGAGGAATTCATACATAATCATAAAACATTCAGAGCTGGTATAAATATTTTTTTAGCCTAAACTGGTTTTAAAAATACTTTCTTTTATAACAAATTAAAAAATGTTCATGATCATGATGTGACAAATAACTTACCTATTTCTCCATGTTTAGCAATAGGATTGGCATGAATTTTGAGAATTTCCAATCTTGCTTGTTCATTTGGTAAAGATATTTCTGAAAGAGCATTTTATATCATGAAATTCCACACTTTAAACAAAATAACATCAAAGTGGATAAAATTAGATGTAATTTCACAGTAAAAAAAAAAAAGAAAAAAAAAAAAGGGAAATCGGTCCCATGCTCTATGACAAAATGTTAGGGAACATAGAGTTAGGGTCCTGGTTGTACTAAGGAAAAAGCATTGGTGAGGTTGGTTGGCATTACATGTCTTCTGCATTTTACTCTCACCGTGACTCAAGAGCACCAGCCACCCATTCTGAACATCGTTGACACAGGGGGCCCACAAAAAATTTGTTGAAGCCAGGGATCAAACCCAGCACTTTCATAACACCTTAACCAATCCTAGTTCAAAATGTATTTATGAAGAAATCTTGTATAAAAATTGTTTTCAAAACCCACGTTTGTATGCTATAAATTCATGAAATATAAAGAGACAGTTTGCATGCTAGTAACAATATAAAAGATAATCTTCACATAGATGAAAAAAAAAACAAAACAACGACGACAACAAAAAAGCAACCTATCATATAGACCACGAACATGTATTTATATTCATATTATTTTGATTATTGTGGAATTACTCTTATTAAAAAAAAAGACAAACTCTCACCATCCACATCAAATGATAAGCCTATACGATTTACACATAACAGTAATATCCAAAGTCCTACCAATTTTTCTGTCCAACCTGCCAGGTCTTAGAAGGGCAGGATCCAGAGTGTCTGGCCTGTTTGTTGCCATGATCATTTTGACTTGACCCAGAGCATCAAAACCGTCCATCTGGTTCAGAAGCTGGAGATTAAAAAAAAAGAACACAATTTTATACAGTGTACATTTTTTATCATCACATTAAATTATTTCACAATGGTATTCATCTCATGTAAATAAATCATAAACAAATTATAATTATAATATCAAAATTTTAATGAACATAATATTTAATAAAAATGAAAGCAACATATCTACAATATTTCAACAGCCTAATTTTTTACTTTTAATCTAACAAAGCCAATTGCTGTTGCAAAGATGTACACTGTATTGCCATTTTGTTGATTGTAAAAGTTAATCTGTTTAAAAGTAAATAAAAAAGGATCTCAGATATAGCAAAGTCAGTGGGCCAGCTGCAAAACTTCGTTACGTCTGAGATTTTGTCACAGACATGGTCATAATATACATAATAGACTTGATCCACTAGGACTTAGATTTACAATAGTTTTTATTTTTTTGCTGTCTCTCAATTATTAAAAGTTTTAATTCAGCTTTGCTGTGTCCCCATGTGATTTTACTTCCATCAGCTAAAAATTGGTTCCAAACAACAAAACATTTGTCCGTGGCGGTAATCTTGGATTTGAGTGAACACTTTCAAATAGAGCTGATGCTGGTCATGGACTTAGCCGAGATTTTAAAATATCTTTGATTGTTGGTACTTCGTACATCTGTTTTATCTCCCTAAGAAATATGTAGACCAGTACATTCAACCTCAAGCTTGTCAACCGTAAGCACTAAAAAACTAAACATAAACCAAAGAAATTTTACAATCCAACCTTCAAATAAATAATTAATTATGTATACCAAGAGCTGATAGAGAATCTGTTATCTATTTCTCTCTGTTTGTGGGGTTTTGATCTGATCAGTAACATAGTGTTAGCATCAATGCACGGTACACATGTTATGTACAGCTTGACCGCCAAGTTGCGTGAGTTTAACTACTGAAGAGAGTGACAGCACGGCGCCTTGATTAACACTCACGCATACACATGCGCACCTCTTTTAAAGAGTAGGCCATTACTTTTAGCATGACGAGCATGCTGGTATACAATCTGAACCACTACTTGAGCCCAGTACTTTGCTACGTACGAGGTTTTCGTTATATCTCTTCGTTAAGCCCAAGGTCATTGTATAGGCTTTATATAAGGGAAAAAAACGTCCCCAAGAGAGTCTTTGCTATGGCTGAGGTTTCACCGAGCCTGATGTTATTTGCGAGGTTTACTGTAATTAGATGAAAGGCTATTTTAATCTGCATCACCAAGATAACAATGGTTTACCTCCATTAGTGTTCTTTGAATTTCTCTGTCTGCTGACGTGCCCTCAGAAAATCTTCTCCCTCCTGCAAACAATTTGATTTTGTATCAAGAAAAAAACAAAACAAGAAATACGTAGTGTGACAGTGCTGCAGCACCCAATTCATTATCTGATTAAAAAAAAACACGTATACATTACAAAGAAACATTTCTAAAAAAGTTTTCAATCAATTACAACTTCTCAAATAAGTATAATAATAAGACAGACAGTAACAAAACATATTTCTTTTCTGAAAATTACACACAATGCACCTTGAAAATTCATCGAAATTATGATACTTGAAATATAATTATCTTTTCATGTGAAAAAGATGAAGGTTACCATATAAGTATAATATATATGAAATAATACAATTTGACCTTTACTGTGCTGACATGCTGTAAAAACATACTCTCATAACTCAACTTCACATAAAAAAAAAGTGTACCTATAGCATCAATTTCGTCCATGAAAATAATGCATGGTTCATGATCTCTTGCAAAGGCAAACATTTCTCGAATGAGGCGAGCACTTTCACCAATGTATTTATCCACAATGGCACTTGAGACAACCTGAGAAAGAGAAGTACAAAAAATATCTTGATAGTTGAAGACCAGAAGAAAAAAAAAATTCATTAAAAAATGCTCTCTATGAGAAGTAAAATACACAGGTAAGTCTTTCTTATCAAGAATAACAAGAAGGCCTCACACAATTCTCATCTTTTTGCACATCATCACCCCTCTCAGGCCAGTTTGCTTCATTGCTGTTTTCCACAGTTATGCACTTTGGACCAGCACTGCTTTATCTAACCTGATTTAGCTATGTTATTTCTTACTTCATCTAGATTGAGATTTACAATTAAGTGGAATAATTGATGCAATCTCACAAATATACAAAATGAAACCAATATGATATTGCATTAAAAAATATCCATAAACTCAAGATACTAGACAACACAATAAATTGGCATAAAACAAAAACTCCCCCATATGAAAAAAAAAAAAATCTGAATCTTATGTTGTTTTTTTCTTTGACACGTTGCCACGACCTAACCCCTTCACTTACTTTAAGAAAGTTACAATCCAGTTGACTAGCAACAGCTCTAGCCAGAAGGGTCTTTCCAGTGCCTGGTGGGCCATACAGCAAACACCCTTTAGGTGGAGTGATGCCCACTCTCTGAAACAGCTCGGGGTTGAGCAGTGGAAGCTCAATAACCTGGATGGTTGGGTAAAAGAAGTGTACACAATTTATGTTTGGCTGTTGCATAAAAAGATCATCTTCAAGGAAACATTAAAAAGCAGTTAAATCTAACATGTTTGTTTTTGAGGAGATGGAACTTGCAGTGCACTCAATTTTGCTAGTTAAAATAACACATGGTAAAAAAATTAAAGACTAGGTGTTGTAAGTATGCCACAGCAGCTTATAGCTAGTCGTAAGAATATGAGAATATGAAGGTTTATGATGCGTCTCAAGCTGCCACAAAGCCCTAACATAATTTATATAATTGTATTCATTCACCTCTCTCAACTCTCTGATTTGTTCTCCTAAACCGCCAATTTGGTTGAAGGAAACATCCCCTGGATCCTCAACAGACATATTGTAAACAAGAGGGTCAACCTCCCGAGGCAAGTACCTGATAATGAAACATAGTAGTTTATGTAACTTTTATAATACATATCGTTATACTCAAACATAACATTACTTCTGAAGACTCAGAAATCTGTTTAAAACTGGTAAAAAAAGGTCCCATGAAAAAAAAAAGAAAAATATTCAGGTTAATGAAAAAATGATCAGATGAACTCTTTGTCTCTATATATGTCTATCACTTCAATTTATGAATTATCAAAAGTTTAGCTGCCAACTCTTTCAGAAGACAAAATATACATTATTATATTTTTTTAAATCTAGATCAATACTATCGGATATCAACTAGAGTCTAGATCTAGATTCAACATGAGCCTACGCCTTAAATCTAGTTAATTTTGGGAAAGACAAATTAGTTAGTTTGGAGGTATCGGCGATTGAAAAGAGAATATGACAAATCTGGTTAAGATAGAAAGAGAATAAAAATGATAAAAAATTACAGTTTCTCTGCAGGACATTAAAATATCAATTGAGAAAGAAAAAACAAAAAAACTTTCTAATAATTATGCCTGCTTCCAGTGCCCTTCTGATGAAAATAGCAATAAATGGCTAGGATGACCATACGAGATTGACAAAAATGTCTGAAAAAACGAGCCGTCGACCAAGTATGTATTTTTAAGTCTGATTAAATACTGCTAAATACAAGTACATATTTTTTTAGCACTTATACGGACAGGCGTACTCAGAACCACAAAATACTTCTTATACATACTGGTTGACAGCTATGCAAAGGTTCAGCAATATTAAATAGTTACCTCATGATTGTCAAAGTTGTCATGTCAAGAGCTACTCTTGTGCCTGATTTTAGCTTGGATTTGTCAAGCTGTCTCCTACATCCAACAACATAGCGAGGTCCATTTGTGGCTTTCACAATGACTGATAGGGCAGAATAGAGGATAATAAGATTTTTCACTATTACAAATAAAATTTATCAAATTAGTAAGGAAATATTAATGGTTAACATGTCTAAACTGAATTCTTTGAAATTTTAAACACAGTTACAACTAACTTCTAATTAACCAAATCTCATTTTTTAAAAGATAAAACATTTTCTCTTCTCTTGTTAGACTTTCAATCAATGATAACATGTAGCGCAAATTCTTGGGGTGGAGATAATACTTTTCTCTTTTCATAACTTACATTTATCTTCTGTTAGCTGTTTAAGAACCTCTCCAACAATCTGCAATGAATAGAATGAATCCATGTTTGAGAAAATATGAAATTAAATGATTGGGTGAAAATCACACATATAACTGTTACCTAGAACATTTTGTAAAACATCAGTAACAAGGGATGAAACAATCAATCTTAAGAGGATAGACCTGTCCTATGAAATTAAAGCACAGGGCTGATTGAAAAAAAAAAAAGACTTTACAATTAAAATAACTTGAGTAATGCCATAATTGGTACTCATGTTTTTACCTTTAAATGTCTCAGACTATTTTTACCCATTTATTAATATTTTGGTCAAACTCAAAGTGGAATGTGGTCCTACATTCTATGAGTTTGAATAAAAACAATAAGTCCTCTTGTATAAAATGTATTTTCTATAAAACTATGCAATATTTACAAACAAGTATATATATAACTAAGAAAAATCATCAATCTTTTTGTGCTGTTCTCTTTCTGACTTAAATAGATTTTCATTCACTTTATAGCCTACATATTATGTATAAAATAAATAAAAATTTACATAAGTAGAAAAAAATACACCCACCTGTCCAACACTCTGCAGTGCTTTCAAATCATTTTCAGACTTGTCATATTGCTTTGTAAGCTCCTTCAGGTTCTCTCTCACTGAAACATAAATAATTTTGATTTTAGATCTATGCAAATTGAAATGTCTAAAATCAGACAGAGAATTTTCATAGTACTTAAAAAATCAACCCCTTAAGGTATCTTTGTAGTAGTTGATGTAGAGAATTTGGACCTTCTGTCATTTTGTCACAAGAAGAGGGAGGGGTGAAATAGAGAGAAAAGGAGAGGGGGTAGGAAGAGAGAGTTGAGTTAGCTTAAGGTCAAACGGTCGGCAGCATGGCACTACTTAAGCATTGTGGTTCTAGCATGTGGAGTAAGGAGGGTGGGCGAAATTTCTTAAAATTGAATAGAATGCCTGTAGCTGTACTCGCTGACTTTCTTTTTTAATGTATAGGCATGATTTGTCCAATTGTATGTTTGTTTGCATATTAAATTAATGTACATGGTAAAACTATTTTGTTTTAATAATAGTCTATATATGCCAAAATCATTTTTCATAATTATATAAAAAAAAGACCTTAATGGTAAGGTACCTTTTAATAGTTAAAAAAAATTTAAGAACCAGAATACTTTATTAATCAGCCAGGCCATCACCAAAAAGTATTTTGGGGAATTTTACTTTGTTGCATACAAATGGCGCTACAACTATTGTGTGCCCATGCAAGAGATGATAATACAGCGATAACATTCTTCGAACCAAATAATCTTTAAGAAAGTAATCACCAAAATGCGCTACATCCATTTCAGAACTGGGAGAGGAGAAGAGAGGATTTTGAGATTTCCAGCTAATAAAGTTGACAAAGTTGTTATGAGAAGTGGTTCCAGTTCCTTCTGGGAGAGAAGCTAGTTAGATTTTTCTGCAATTATCCTGATCCTTTTTTTTTGGGCATATCAGATCCCCAGCAAAACAGTTGTTGAACTTGTTGGTGTCAATGAGCCAACTTGCGTGCAGTGGTTTTCCTATTTCCGGGACATTTTCTCACACCGCCTCACAAATATCTCTACCAGATAGTGTTGGCTAAGTGGTCGAAATCGTCAAGTCTTGTTGCTAAGCGTAAATAATGCCAAATACAATTGCAAGCATAACGTGAACCAGAGATGGGTATTTGGTGGTATTTGTCCATCAACCTGTAAGGGATTCCACCAGTTACTTCCCATGGCAACGAATCATGTTCACTTTAGTTTAGGAATAGCAAGCTCTAAGCCCATTTAATCTTGTACCCATAACTAACAGCTCACCACAGGAGGGCATGCACAGCATGTGGACAGAAATTTTACCTGTGCGGCAGGAATGTGATTCATTTCCTTTTTTAAACAGCAAATTACACAAGGAATCTTATTTTGAAAGAGATATTTATCAAATGTGCATCATTCTGTTCGAAGAAAGTGGAAAACTATGTATTATGATCTAACAAAATTACAGTTCAAAATGACTCAGTCCGTGACAAAACTTTTTAGGCAGTTCATTCAATCTTTTAAAGCAGTAAAAGGTAACTGTTAAAATTAGAGAAATTTCACAGGGTAGAAGACATGGGTTAGCTTAAAAAGTCTGTTTTCAGATTAAGTTGCACGTTTGAGGTTCACCAGATAAATAAGTCATGAACATGATAAGTCACTCACACTCTCAGTATTTTTTACTTTGAACCTAATATAAGTGGTCTGTGTGGAGGATTTTATTCATCAGTGGGTTGGTTACCCATGGACATCAATGATATATTTATGTTAGAGGAGTGAGGCACATGTATGCCTCTCCCCCTCATATATATACCAATCTTTTCTCTTCTTCTTCTGTAAACTATTTTTCTTAATTCTATCATCTTCTTGTTCTTAATCTTGTTAGTATTGTCATTTATGTTGTTGTTGTCAATACTTGTATTGCTGGTTTTGCTGTAGTAGTTGTTCTTCTTCTTTTCCTCTTTCTTTAGACCATTCCTTCTTCTTTCATTTCTTTTATATTTTGTATTTCCCTCACTTAATTCTTAATAACCTGTTCTTTTTCTATTGTTTTTAATATTCTTTCATTTCTTAGACTTATTTGGACAATGGATAGGCTAATTACCATGTATTGTGAAATGAAATATTGAATTCAACTCAAATACAATTGTGTGTGTGTGTGAGGGGTGGAGGGGGGGACAAAAATACACAAGCCTGTGACTCTGTACAAAGTTTACCAGGCTAGAACCATATAAAGAGAACATAAATTTTCATTCTGCCATCTCTTTGTCATACATGCCGACTCGTTGCGTCTACTAGTCTATCTACAGTCAGGGAACATAAGTTTTACATTGAGATGTCAACAGACGGACCTTCACCCCTCCTCCTATATAATAGAGCCTGCACCCAAATGATAGAGCATTGGTCTCCAGTTGGAATCCCATGATTGATCAAAAATTTGTCCCGATTTCTTCCCCTCCTTATTTTGTGTAGGTGTGTTAGTCTTCATAATAATAATAATGTGACTGGCCGAGACACAGGAGTACACTCTCCCTGCCCTGTTTTGTGTGTGGCAGCATATAAGCTTATACACAATTTTCTTGGGGCCTACCACTTGAGCCAGTTCGCCCACCAGAGAAAGAGAGAGAGAGAAATCTCTTAAAAAATAATGTCCAGAGCTACTCAGCTAGATCTAGACTTTGAAACTAGATCTAGATCTCAATCTAAAAGAACAAAATAGATCTAGTTTTGACGATCTACATTCTCACTTTCTTTCAATCTAGCCTCCAATTCTTTGTGCTCCAGCAGCTTCTTTCTGTAGTCACCGAGAGCTTTCTCTCTCGCATTATCCACTGTAGTCGCCATTGTTGGTGTTGATTGTTGAATGTTGATGAATAATGGTGACCTTACTATGCCAGGATTATATCAGTGATAAAGTTAATTTGCTTGTGTACATTAAAAATAATTTTTAAAGTTACAAAATACCTTTCCATGTAGAAAATATTTCATATCTATTTATTTTCAAAATATTCTTTATTGATTACAATTACTTTTGAAAGGTTGAACTCATAGCCTGCCTTCTAGGAAAAGTACAAAATGGCATATTCCGTTCTTCCTGAAAATGACATCGCAAAATCAAAAGTAAAGCACAAAAGAGTGCTACCGGTGTAGCACGCCACACGGACTCATCGACTAACGATACTCAGAGTCCACCTGGCGGCCGCCAGACAGACTCAGAAAGTAAAGCACAAAAGAGTGCTACCGGCGTTTTAAATCGCATTACTGTCCCTTTATGAATTGTTCAGAACGCGTCCTTTTCCACCGTTGAAGAAAACCTGCGTTCTTTTTCACCGTTTATAGAAGGAGAACAAAAAATCGGTGTTTTTTCCCCACAGTTTATAGAAGGTTAACAAAAATCGGAGTTCTTTCCCACCGCTCATAAAAACTGAAAGCTACATCTCTTTACACTGTTTTTATATGATGAGTTGCACGTACTGAAAGTTTTAAACTAACGCTTTTGTTCAAAGATGGTTTGAGTAATTAAAAAAAAATGTATGTTCATAAAAATTATAAATCTAGTGTAGGCCATAACATTCGGCGTCCCCTGTCACTGGATATAAATACTAAACGGACTTTTCTAAACATAAAACGTAGGGTCATCTGTGTTGTTATTCATTGTGATTCATGCACTGTGTTGATCAAGAATATTCCAACCACTGTCAACATTGCACCAAAACGTTCTCTCTCTCTCTCTCTCTCTCTCTCTCTATC
>RQTK01000261.1:84503-92003 GCA_003991915.1 Elysia chlorotica
CCCCCCCCCCAAATGCCACTCTTTCTATTCCCTCACTCTCTTTCTCTTCACACACTATCTTTCTCTCTTTCCCATCCTCCCCCGCTCTCTTATTTCCACCACTTTCTGTCTCGCTCTCATTCTTTCTCCCACTCTATATAACTCTCTCTCTCTCTCTCTTTCTCCCTCCCCCCTCTTTCTAGCGAAATGGCTCTAGTGGTAGAGACGTCTCCAGATCAGATGTTCCGCTGTTCAGATGGGCCACGATCGATAAAAATGTATTTTTTTCCGATTTAGTCCCTTACTGGTGGGATCGGTGTCAGTATAATGTGATCGGCTGGGTCAGGATCTTGTCTCAAGTGTGTCAGCACATAAGGATTCAGTCAGACACCAATTTTGGAACCCGTCCACAATAAAGTCCATATTGTGCTGACGTTGGACACTAAGCCAGTAGCAGCTGAAAACTACACCATACACACACACTTTCATTCGTTTATCCATACGATGCAAAATGTTTACAAAAATTGAGGTTTGTTCTACATTTATTTTTTATCAAATTCTAATTTGGATTCCACATAAAATCAACACTTTTAAAGACAGCTGTTGCTTAAAGTCAACATTATTATGTTCTATAACGTTAATTTGTATTGAATAAAGTCAACACTTTAAAGACAACTTTTGCATTATAATTTATGTTTGTAAAAGAAAAAGTGCACAGGATAATTTAAAGCCAAAATTTGCTTAAAATCGACATTTGTATCCCGTCCAAAGTGGCGTGAAGCATCATAGCGTATCACATTTCAATAATTATTTCAATCAGAGCTGACATAGCATGTTAATTTACCTTTAAGCTTACTTTGTAACAGTGCAACCTCGAGTCGTGCATTTTTTTTCAATATTATCCAAAATTTTGTGTGTGGAAACATGACCTACACTATTTTATATTTGGTATATCGAGGGGAGATCGGGGTAAAGCTCTGAATCGGCAGAAAAGATTATCATTTCTCGTGGGGAAGCTTCCAGTGTGTACTGATCAAGCGAGTCAAATCTTGAGAAAATATGATCTATTTCCGTTTGACGAAGGTAAGAAGCTTGGTAGGTCTACTGCATGTATTTACATTTTTTTTCAAACATTTTGTCAAATAGTTATCCTTTTAACAAAAAACAAAAAAACAAACAAAAAGCTAATAGAAAAATTAAATAAGAGAAGAAAAAAGTAAACAAAAAGGAGGAAAAGGCACCATTTACAACATGAAAATAAAACCCAGCAAAAAACAAACAACAACAATAACAAAAACAACAACAACAACAACAATAACAACAACAACAACAACAACAACAAATAACCCATTACCCACCAAAAAACAAAAACAAAAACAAAAACAAAACAAAAACCAACAGAAAAAAATACCAACGAAACAACAGCGCTGTTTCAACTAAATAACCATGGGTAGTAAAAATCACAAGGCAAGGTGACACCACGACCGCTGAGCTATTGTTGCACATGCATCGATGAAAATCCTGTGGAGTGCATCAGTACAAATTAGTTGTGAGAAACGCGTCTCATAACAAAGGTCTTGCTCATATGCGTTTGTTCAAAGAGCATAGTTATCTCTCTGCATCAGGGTATACTATCATAATTGCGTCTTTTCAGACACACACGCAGTTCGTTAAACACCACTTCATCATTAAGCAGAGATTTGCTTCATTTACCGGAATACAATTAGTTTAAATAATTGGGCAATAAAAAGGCGGAAAAATAACTGAAAATAAACTCCCTCCGCCGTACACAACTAGCTGATCATTATAGTACAGGTTTAAGTATTACAATCTAATTTCTAAAAAAAACACCCCAAAGTCCATACCCTCAATGGAATCAGAGCCATTTTCTCTCAAAATTAATGAAATCATGGACCTCGTGTAAAAAATTATGGGCCTACTGATTCTCGCAGCGTTTGTTTGGGTCTTCAAATGTTTGGGAACTCATAGGTATAAAAATCCACCAACGGTTTCCGACCATCTTGAAAGACAAGAAAAAAAAAGTGACGGAATGAACAAATGCGTCGAAAACAGAATGGTCTATAACGACGCCTGCGTGTAACTTATAATAAGGCTTATACTTACAGCGTTCTTGGAAACGTTAAGAAACTCGCTAAGAACTGGATCAGTGTCAGTATTTGAGTATCTAGAAGACTTTATCAAAAACAAGAAGAGGTTCACTTTCTCCGACCAAATATTTATTCAACAAGCTTTCAAAGCAAACAGGAGGCAAAATGATAATTAAAGCATGTTGATGGCTTCCGGAATCTAAATAATAAGACAATCATCAAAGCAGCTGACAAAACGCAATTATAATTTTTTGATGATGTACGCCATTATAAGCCCTTGGACAGGGCGATATTTATGTCTTACGGCTGTGAAGATTGACGATAAAACCTACCATGTTAGTCAACTTTGGTTATCTTTGTACATTGTACATGCATTAAAAGCAATTATTATTCTTTCGTAACTCCATCGGAATATCTTGAATTTTGTTCCAGTGTTTGTCTAAACGACAAGTTTTATCATAAAGGGCTAGTATTGAAAGAAGTATTCATAGCATTTATATCTTTTTGTATCATGAACATTGAAGATAGTTCTTTTTTCTTTGCTCTGTTAATTTTTTAGAGAAATACTTCTAGAGTCATAACATGCTCTTCTGATAAACACACACACACACACACACATGCAAACACCAATTATGCCTCTGGTGTTGTATGGCGGTGATCCCCTCAATACCAAACGTTTGATCGTTTTGGCATCTAGCACCGCAGGGTTTCTTGCCCATATGTTTTCCTCGTAAACCTAGACAGTCAAAACACTACCTATACACATAGACATCACCATCGATATAGAGCAATAATTATGATTTTATATTTCTAAGTAATGAAATAAGATCATTATCTTATTGGTTGAACTTTTTATGAAGCGATCTATTTGGTGCAATGGGAAAAAAACGATTTCGATAAACGGCCCTTCATAGCTAGTTTATCTGCTGACTATAGCTAGCTGTATTGTGTTTTTTTTTCTACATAAATTATGGCTAGCAACATAATAGGCCCTATATACTTTTCAATTTCAGTTTGTTTATGCAACCACCAACAACGATTGTTAAATGTGACAAAGCCATTATTATTATTGTCATTGCCATTGTTTCCTTTTCCTCACTAAAACAAAATGAGCATTTTTTTCGTCTTCTCCCCGACGTTGATGCCCAAACAAACATAAAAAAAAATCAAAAATGAAAAAAAAAATATAGCACCACCACCACCACCGCTACCACAACCATCACCACCACCACCAACAACAACAACAAACTTCAGAAAAAAGCTATTCAAAATCAACTAATTTTTGTTTGTTTTTGCAACGATAACATAATATGTTTACTAACAACCTGCTCCCGATCTCATGGCAACCCTGGAAGGTCCACAGCGCTGTCAAGTTATGTAAATATAATCGCAAATGCAAAAGCAACAAGAAAAAAGCAACACAACAAACAAAAACAAATAATGCATGTTTAAACAAAGCGTAAAATATAAAGTACTTGAAATGAACGCCTAAGCTAAACTCACGCCAACAGTGAGGACAAAACAATTAATGTAACGTTCTCTACTTTTTTACGCATGTGAGCGCGCCAGCTACGTCGCTGAGAAAACAAAGGTATAGTTGTTTTTAAATTTTATATTATGATGTGCTATATGAAACTATTTTCAGGAACTTATATATTTTGTTTGTTTTGTTGTGCTTTTGGTGTAGACTATCTAAACCTGTTTTATTTTTTAAAATCTTTCTACAAGATATGTGTCCATCTTGATAGTATGGCTTTGCAGGAAGTTCAGACACTAATGGTCTTTGATCGATTGAAGAGAAAAATGTAACTTCTTTTTAAGGTGGATATTCTTCAGTTTTTGTGATAATAAGTAGAGACCTTTATTTGCCTCTCCGTAACTGCGGGATTTCTCATTTATTTTGTGGTGAGTAACGCCTTACTGTGTATTCTTCTCTAATTCGTCTTGAATTTCAACTATTATACATAAATGAAAATAATTGACCATAATTGTATTTTCTCCTTTTGATATTGATAGTATGAAAATGTCGGCTGCAATACTCTATTTCACCAATGGTATTATCTCATGGGATAATAAAAAAGCACTTATGGATTGAAAGTTCAAATTTACTACTGCTTTTTAGTTTCCTAAAACGCACCGACGGCATTTCAATTTAAAATTTGCAACGTGATAAATACTGATCTAACTACAACATTGGTATGTTATTAACATATTGAAACATCAGCGTTAATTGTTTTTTTCTCCAAATTTGAAACGTTACGATAACCTTGATGTTAAATAAAGGTGGGCCTACCATAGTATAAACATTGCGACTGCATGTACCTAATTTTTGTATACTTGTAATGCGATGCTTATGCTCAGACAGATACTACAAAGTCTAAGATTTAACTTTTTGTTACTGAAACGTAAAAGGACGGATGGAGACATTCAGTTTGATATTCGCCAGTAATTGAAATAAAGCTACTTTTACTAAACGGATACTATAAGCACCACCGGTACCAGTGCCACTACAGCTACTATTTTTGCAATGTTGTTAATACTTCTAATAATACTGCTAAAACGGCTTCCGACGCAAAAGGTCCATGTTTTGAGCCCTGGCGTTGGATCGATGTCAGTTTAAAATGACCGGCTGAGACAGGAGTCACGGTATCCCTTGACTTGTCTCATGTGTGGCAGCACATAAAACTGCCAGACGGCAGTCTTGTGACTCGTCCACAATATAGCCTATATAGTACTGATGTTGGACGTTAAACCAACCCAACAACAACAACCTCTGTTACTATTTTATTACTTTTGATAGTAGGCCTAAGTTTGTAACCCCCACTGCTTCCAATGCCTTTTTTGCTGGTGTTACCGTCCAAACTACTAACTGTCGCTACCATT
Organism: Elysia chlorotica; assembly: GCA_003991915.1. Lineage (NCBI taxonomy): Eukaryota > Metazoa > Mollusca > Gastropoda > Plakobranchidae > Elysia > Elysia chlorotica. The sequence goes on from RQTK01000261.1 coordinate 89,474, forward strand.
ACACATCGACATCCATCTGCTGTCTCCCACCCAATAACACGCATTGATATAGCGGCAATACAGCTGTAATTAGTTTCCCTTGCCGTTTTTGTTTATGATAATGATTTTTTTGTTTGTTCATGTAGACCGAGACATGAGAAAAAACAAACAGACAAACAAACAAATAAAAAAAAAACGATAAGCCCAAACCAAGCAAACACACACACACACACACACATTCAACAAAAAAAAAGAAAAAAAAAACCCACATCAACAACAACAGCAGCAATAAAAACGTAACAGAAAAGCACAGTGGATCATTAACAGTACCTGCCAAATTGGATACGCTAGCAAGAACAAATGGATAAAAAGAAATAATTACAGAGACACTAAAACAAGTTAATAAGGTTACACCAACATTTTATATGACATATAAATACATACATAAATGTCAAAGGATGCACTAATGAAAAATATGTAAATTATAAAATGCATAATGACAAATATGTAAATTATAAAATGCAAATTTTCCACCTTCTACCCAATGATTTTTTGGCCTGTTTAAATACAATTAAAATACATACGCTCTGTCTCAGCCCATTCAAAATTAATGAAGCGAAAAATATTTTTGCAATTCAATATCCTTGAACTGCTATGTATATATATTATTTATAATTTGAAAAACTAGTTGTGTCCTAGCTAAACCATATAAACCTATATGTGATACGAGGAAAATTTGTTTATACTAAAAGTACTTTTCACAATTTCAGTATGTTTTAACCAGATAGTGTTTCTTCTTCACAGCGCACGAGGGAGATAAAAAAAAAGACAGGAAAGAGAGGCAAACGTGCACTTTGCTCGAGCACACTTTCATCTGAGTGTGAAAGGGTACTGAAAAGAACATACTTTTTGCATCTATCATTGTCACCTATGCCTTTATATGCCTCATGTTTCGAGTCCTCACTAACAGCAGACCTAATCTGCGAGTTAAAGTGACGTATTTCAACCGACGTTTTCTTAAGTTATTAACATTACAAGTTCTGGCACTCGGTGAGTATAATTTGATTATTTTCACTTACGGTAATAAGAGTCTGTCAAGTTCTCTAAAGCTGTTTCGATCTTAACTTTAAAAAAATCTTATTTGAAAATCGGTAACTACAGAAATGGAAAGGTAACAAAGCATTGAGTTTGGTTTAAAAATCGGAAAAGAACGTATATAATAAAATAGATTAAGACGAGTATTTCGTTGTATGCTTTAAGAGACTATGCCTAAATCTTTTCAAAATATTTTTAAAATTTCACTGTACAAAAAGTATCTAGAATAAGCGGCATATTTATAAGCTACGCCGAGAACAGAACGCGACGAAAGAGATGATTTCGTATTGTTTCCTTGATCTTTGTATTTCACGTTAGTATTTCTCTCTCCTTCTGTGCTTCTCCTTTAAATTTGTTCTTTGCTCTTATGCCTATGTTTGATTTTGGTTCAATCCTTTTTTTTTTCTTTTTTGCCTACCAATCATTTTGTCACTTTTGTTCTCTAGTTCTACGTTCAACTAAATTATGTCACTATTTGAAAATCACTGTGTAAAAAAATTCCATGTGGCTCATATTAACTTGAACGTTAACTTTTAATTTACAAGATCACAGACATTTTTATGTCAATATTGTACACCACAGAAGTCGTTTCTTTCTTTCTTTCTTTTTTCAATTGTACACCACAGAAGTCGTTTCTTTCTTTCTTTCTTTCTTTCTTTCTTTCCTAAAGCATGTCTATGTGTTTTTTTAATTTTTAATCTATCATCGTAACTTTTTGTGGGTCAAGCAAAATATGTCATATTATCTTTTCTACAATACATGTTTTTTAAATTTTTTTTTTTACAGATCTTCCGAGAGTTTCATCATGCATTCTTACCATAAAGTCCTCGTTGTGACAGGTGCATCCCTGGTTGCGTCCCCTTTGTCCATGGCGAATTACTTTGGAAACCTCTTACCCTACTTAGCCTCCTACAACTACGCGCACCGAGACCAGATGAATATCTACATGGATCCGCTTTACACAGCATCAGTTTTTACTTGTACGTTCATCATATCGATGATATTCACAAGCCCAATCGAGCTCCGCTTTGGTATACGCCCTTGTATCTTGGCCAGCGACATGCTCTTGTGGGTTTCATTGATGAGCGGTTATTTCACCGTACAAGAACCCCTGGCATTGACACTGATATTTGGAGGCCTCCAGGGAATCGCTGTTGGAGTCTTGTACTCCTTAGCGACGAAGGTTCTCCTGCAAACTATGCTGAAACAAAGCGGCCTATCCACGGGGATCATGTCAGTAGGTATGGTCTTCGGGACATTCCTCAGCATCGGGGTAGCTTTCGCTGTGATCAATCCGGAGAACAAGGAACCTGATCTGAGGGTTGATAACCAAGTCTACTTCTCTGACAAAGACCTCATTGACAGAGTGCCATTTTACTTCCTTATCGCAGGTGCTGTAATGGTTTGTGTCAATATTTTAGGAACGGTGCTTATGTTTGTTGGGAGCTCAAACACT
>RQTK01000261.1:97003-99138 GCA_003991915.1 Elysia chlorotica
TGATGTTCTCTATAGAGGGAGGGAGGAATTGTCTCCCTCTCAGATGATGATGATGATGATGATGATGATGATGATGATGATGATGATGATGATGATGATGATGATGATGATGATGATGATGATGATGATGATGATGATGATGATGATGATGATGATGATGATGATGAGGAGGAGGAGGAGGAGGAGAAGAAGGAGGACAGCAAAAGTTTCTTATTTTGGATATTTTATCAATATGTGCAACAAAAAATCATCAATAAAGACGGACAAAATGTTGATGTTGTAATTTTACACCTGTATTTATGACTTAACGCCAAGTCTATGCTTATTCCTGTCAAAACTGCCCCCTTTTGATTTATACTAAGTCTTTTTTTTTATTGTACCATCGCTCTTTTTTACATTGGAAAAAAAGTGATCCATTCGAAATTGGAAAAAGATAGCTAGGAAAATGTAATTGAAATTAAATGATTAAGCTTGCTATGATTCCATTAGTAATTTATATTTTTTTTCTAAGAACTCCAACCAATGTACCATGGTTTTATACAATTTTATACTTTACACTTAATCTAGCGCTTGTCATTTTCACATTATGAATTTCAACATATATATAAAAAAGCTTCAGAGTCGAAAGTACAGTATTTCTAATTCTGTTTCTTTTCTCTCCATATCATAAAACATTAATTTGTTAAGGTAATTGAATTTGAATCGCAAGTAAGAAAATATAGACTTAATTTTTTCATGTAGGCCTAATTAAATTTCTTGGATAAAAGCATACCTGAAACAAACAAAAATATTGCAACCAAAACAAAGATTAATTTATGCACTGGCTGTCCTCGGAATGAGGATAAAAAGCTTTTTTTTTAAAATAAGTTGTATTCTAATTACGAAGTTCAGAATATGCAGTTGAATTTGTGCCAGAACTTCTAAGAAGTACGTGCCCGCATCACACCAAAAATGTGAGACAGGTCTGGGGTTTGCTATCCATGTTTAATAAGTTATACAAATCTGTATCTCTAACCTTGGTTCAAGCGGGTGGCGATTGTGGTACATGTACACTATACGCCAATGGGGATGTTTATTACAGATGGGAATGCAAGGACGTCACACTCGGTGATTCATACAATCTCGCCACACTGACACTGTACCTAGACCTAGTAAACATGACTAAACCAAAAAAAAAAAAATCATCTTTGCCGCTTTTTGTGTAAGTAACAAGGGAAGTTATTCACAAAATACTCGAAAGTTGTCATATAAGGATTTCTGATATTTCTTTTTATGCAAGTATCGTTTATTTTTTAGCTTGATCAGGGTTGGCTTGTCTAGTAGGGTCCTTTCTTTGATGCTTTTTATTCGCTTGCTTCCTTTCCCTTCACCTTCAGAGCCCCTTGTTAGTCTGAACGATAGACCCATGGCGGTTTTTTTGTTCTTTTTTGTTACTTAGTGTTTAGCAGCAGCACTATAAAATGCATTGTGGACCAACATCTGACAATTTTAAGACAATTTTAAACAAAAACAGTGCTGGGAATATCACGACTTCTGTTTCAGCCAGTCAAATGAAACTGACACCGACTCAACCAATAGGGAATGAAATCGGATAAATAAACGTTTGACCGATGTGCGTTTTTAACCAGGGATCTCCCAATTGGGAATATTTGTTGAATAAAAATCTTGGTGTTTTTAGGAGAGAGATAGAGAAAGATAGATAACCTGTCTTTCGGTTGTTAGCATTGCTATAACTAAGTAAAATCAGAATTGGACATGAAGTCTTTTGCGAGAGAGACAAGATATTTAACATCTTTTGGTGGGAATGCCTGTATCTCTGTCGGTTAGAACTCTAGACTGAATAGCTTTAGTTCTGAGGTTTGAATCTTCGCTTATGAACTCGTATAGTATAACCATGTTTCGGGAACCTAGATGCCGTAAAGCTTTCTTACCATATAGGATTCTTCAAGGGAAACTTCTTAGCTAATGAACCCGTATAGTATACCTATGTTTCGGAAACCTAGATGTCGTAAACCTAACTTACCATATAGGATACTTCAAGGGAAACTAGGAGACGTTACATCCAGAGAGAGAGAGAGAGAGAGAGAGAGAGAGAGAGAGAGAGAGAGAGAGAGAGAGACACACACACACACACA
>RQTK01000261.1:99247-112256 GCA_003991915.1 Elysia chlorotica
AGAGAGAGAGAGAGAGAGAGAGAGAGAGAGAGAGAGAGAGAGAGAGAGAGAGAGAGAGAGAGAGAGAGAGAGAGAGAGAGAGAGGTAAAACCAACCAAAGATAACGCTTGGAGTTATATGCACAACTGTTCATTTTTTTCAAATTTACTTCACGTATTAGCAGACCTGTTAAGTTTCGACGTCTTTTAAAAATATTCAGTATTTTTTTAATGATTTCCTCATCAGGCCTTGGTCGTTGGCGATGCGCTTGGTTGTGGAATACATATTAGGTTATCGATTGATGGAGCATGTTAATCTATACAAAAGCAATTGTATTGCATCAATACCGATCTTGGAGTAAGTACTAAACAGGTACGACCAGTGCTCCCAATGCTTTTAATGACTCATTTACATTCATGAGTATGATATTGTACGTAATGAGAGTAAAAGGTACAAATATTATTCATAACCCAGATATCCCAGACTCTGTTTATAATACATTGTCTTGTTAAACTGGTTAAACTGATGCCAATAACCTTTATTTTTCGTGCATCGTGCAAGCAAACAGATATGTGGAGTAGCCTCTATTTCATTAAGGCTCACTGTGACTAAGTAATTGGTCCTGTACTCGTTAGAATTAACAACGTTGCAATTAGAGAAAGAGATAGACAGACAGAGAGATGAGAGGACGTGGAACCAGACAGACGGACAAATAGATAGATAAAATAGATAGATAGATGGGGATAGATAAAGGGAGAGAGAGAGAGAGAGAGAGAGAGAGAGAGAGAGAGAGAGAGAGAGAGAAATTCGAAGATGCAAAGACAGATAGACAGACAGACAGACGGACAGATAAAAGAATACCAAGTATGCTGTAGTTGAAATTTGAAATTCACAATGATTATGGGACTGAATTTTATGTTAGTATTAAAAGAAAATTAAAACTGCAACAAATTCTATGGGCACAGCTGTTAACAAAGTCATACGCTAATTAATAGTGGTCGAGATCGAGGCCAACGGTTACTGTTGATGCATATTCCGTAGGTTCTATACAAGAATTACAATTCGATTCAACATGATAAAAAATTACAAAATAATATAAATATTTTTCTGAGCGTATTTACAGCAACAGAAGCAGCAGCAGCACCAACAATAACTAACTAACTAACTAACTAACTAACTAACTAACTAACTAACTAACTAACTAACTAACTAACTAACTAACTAACTAACTAACAACAACAACAACAACAACAACAACAACAACAACAACAACAACAACAACAACAACAACAATAACAGCAACTAAATGAGTAGAAATGTGAATTAACCCAACGTCCTTGTATTCCTAATACAAAAATTGGACTTTGACCCGAATGTTTTCCACGTCTTCATAATAAGCCAAGTGGGGCAAGTCCCAATGCTTTCCATGTCTTCATAATAAGCCAAGTGGGGCAAGCCCGACTTCACTAATTTTCCTGCACTGCATCGTCACTTATCAGTAATCGTTGCTGTCGGTATTGTGAAATACTTCTCAAAGCTGTAATTATTTGACTTTTTTCATGGAGATCTAACTAGATCTACTTACTTGCACTGGCTACATTAACAACGCAGCAGGAATATATCGACGAGTGTCCGGATTTAAATAAGAGTCATTGGCAAGTTTTAGGTCTCGTCGAGCTGAGCTCCTATATATAAATAACAGAATGATCAACATTGCCCTCACAAATAAGAAAGGAACATTATTATTATTATCATCATCATCATAACCATCATCATTAACATCATCATCATCATCATCATCATCATCATCATCATCATCATCATCATCATCATCATCATCATCATCATCATCATCATCATCATCATCATCATCATCATCATCATCATCATCATCATCATCATCATCATCATCATCATCATCATCATCATCATCATCATCAACATCATCATCATCAATCACTCAAGTGCGAACAAGTTTAGCCCCGACCACGGTGGAGTCTCTATGATGGTGCTTTTTTATTGAAAAATAATGATTCGTTGAATGAATACTGAATCTTAACATACAAAAACCAATTTCAATAAGGGAACTATAAGATTCTACATAATTATTGTCGTCTCTCCATTGGGTCAATGTCTGACAAAAAATTTTGGCATGCCTTTGTCACCCACCAATATCGTGGGCAACAATATTGATAATGTCATGGTTTGGGTCAGTTAGTGGTGTAAGCGTAGAAACTGCTTGGCTGATGTGAGGTAAAGACTGTAGTGATGATGTAGATCTAATACGTGTGGGTCTATCTGCTTCTTGTGGTGGTGTTTGCAGATCTAAAGCTAGGTGTACGTTGTGGGGATCTAGATTTATGTCTGTTTTCTATTTGTCGTAGATCTAGATGTGGATGTCTGATCAAGTGCTGTATCGTCATCGTTTGGGGCAGTTGGCAGTGTAACTGTAGAAGATGCCTGACTGATGTTAGGTGGAGGCGTTAGTGGTGGTGTAGATCTAGATCTTCTTTTTGTCGTGGTGTAGCAGATCTGAAGCTGGGTCTACATTGTGGAGATCTAGATCTATGTCTGTTTTCATTTTGTCGTAGATCTCGACCACCATCATTTACATTTTCAGATGGTCGTTGGGATAGCTTTTCTCAAGACTAGCGCTAAGATAACTCCTGGACATTGTGACCTGAACTACTGCGTGGCCACCTAAGACAAATAAAATACTGTAAGCACCACGGTTTATTTTGATAACAGCATAATGTGCAGTGTGAAGTCTCTACATTACTTTCTTGTAGCTTTGTTCCTTTTTGACTAAAAAGTGAAAGAGGTATACAATAGTTACAACACTGACGACTATTTGCATACACATAAAAGTAATCAATCAAATAGACAAATTAAAGAAACTCTAGAGCATTGTTGTATTTTGATCCAATTCTAAGCCTGCAAGTAAAAGTAAAAAAATTCTCCACTCTTACAAGGAAGGAGTTTATTAGGTTGTTGTAAATGAAGAAGTAAAGGTAATGTTTGAATTGTTCCCTAAGTTCTGCGTTGGTATACAGTTAGATCGCAGTGTTTACGAAATTACATCTAAAAAAACAATACGCAGATACATTAGTATTTGAGAGATCCAACCATTCTCACTGAGAAAATGGAACCCGTTTAATTTTTAAATATATAGACTCGAATCGATGAAAAAAATGAAAGCAGCACGAGAGATTACATTCTGAAGAAAAAGGTATATCTTTTATTTAATTAAATACATGTTTTTCTAACCTGGCAATAATATAGAGAAGAAAAGATTTGTCTCCAATTCCATCAAAAGTAATCTAACGCCACGATTGCCACCGTAGCAACGGCCGACGCTAGAGAACCAGTAAGGAACACCCAATCCCAGCCTATTGTTCTAATCAAAACGTCAACAATGATTGGTTCCAGGAGAACTAGAGGGATGTTTCCGGAGCGTATTAAGCCCATGTTGGAGGCGACGTTGGTTTTCCCGAACTCGTTCGCTGCCAACAAACTGAAGAGCATCGTGTGAGGGGACACGCCCATGCTCTCTACTACCACCAGAACCATATACACCCATGGGCAGGTATTTGGTCTGTAGCATCATGACTGCTTAGTTGGCTAGGAATCTGCTCGCCATTATCTACTGATGTCTCTACTTTGTCCTTGGGTAAGACGTTGCGACTCCCAATATACATGAAAGCAGTACCAGAAAAATTTGTAGCAATCATCACGACACTCATCAATAGAAAAAAAAATGGGAACTCTGTTTAAAAGATCCTTGTCGGAAAAATAAACTTTGTTCTCGACTTTGAGGTCAGGTTTCTTATTTTTAGGGTTAATCACAGCGAATGCCGCGCCTATGAAGAGACTTGCTCCAATTGTTACACCGGCAGACATGATTCCTGTAGCCAGTCCCCCCTGAGTTGGCATCGTCTGCAACAACAGCTTCACAGTCAAAGCATACACGATCCCCACAGAGGTTCCTTGTAGACCTCCAAAAATCAGCGCCAACGCTAACGGTTCAACGATGATGAAGTACACGCTTACGAAAGAAAGAGATAACAGTATATCCCCGCCTAGCAGGCACGCTTGGATTCCGAAACGATGCTCGAGTGGGCTGGCGAATATCATGCCTAAGATGTAGGTTGAAGTGGACATTGAAGCCGTCCATAGTGGATTAACATAGAGGCTGATTTTCTCTCTGTGGTAGTAGTAATAAGAGTCTACATAAGGTAAGAGATTACCAAAAAAGCAGGAGATGCATAGTGGCAGTACGTTCAAGGTTGCACCAGTCAAAATAAGTAGCTTTCTTTTACTTGAAATCATATCACCGAAGTCAATAACCTGGACAAAATGGAATAAAATTAATAAGCAAATAAAACCAGATATTCATACTATATTAATTGGTCTTTTTAAGAAATCCTTTAAGATGGCTGATTATTATTCTTTTCATTGTTTTGCTTTATATTTCCATCAAATGCCCTTTTTTAACCCATCTTGAGCCATTTTCATTTGACCCTCTTATTATTATATTCACTTTGCAAGCTTGCACTAACCTTTACTGTCCTTCGGCTCCAGTTATCTTAGACACTCTACCTGTCTTTATTACCTTTTCTCTTACTTCTCTCTTTCGCTTTTACTTTTCCGCCTTTTTACTCGTCCCCCTTTTCCGAATGTCTGTCTGCTCCCCCTCCTCTCTCTCTCGTTCTGTCTTTCTCTACCTCTCTCTAACCATCCATACATGTAAGTGGGTATGTGCTCACTAATACCAGCGATTTGAAACCCCTGCTTCAAGTCTAAGGCTTCAGATTTATTAAGATCGCCTTAAGGACAATACACGGATGCAATAAACCCGTGATCCATCGCATGTTTTACTATATTCGGCTTGAAGTCAATATTAAATAATAATGTCTATTAAACAATGTCTGTAAAACAATAAAACAATGACTTGGAAGTAGTTTGATTTATTTTTCTAAACGTTTTTTGCACCCCTTTTCTTTTTCTTGTGCCCTGAGTGGAGGAAAAACAAAAGCACTGAGATGTAGAGATGGTTGCCAAAATCTCGCTGAAGGCATTGGAGCTCAAAAGCCTCATCGAACAAACACAGGAAATACCCATATGTTTGAAAGACGTTAAAATATACGCCTTCGCTTAAAAGGTGCCTCAAGTGATATGTCTTTTATCTATGATCGACTAGATGCAAGAGGACAAGAAGGAGGGAATGTTTTGTTTTCTCAAGAGTACATCTTCATTCTGTTTTATCATGGCTTCTCAACTAAAGAAATTATTGCTATACCTGGGAAATGTTATTAAGTCTTGCTTATTGATTTTACGGATACGAAGAATACAAAATTGAAACCATTATTAACTGTCATGACTATTGATAGCAATGGTCATGGTATCGCAGTTATCCACGCGTTTGTAAAAAAAGAACACAGTGTGAACATGCAACTTTGCATCTTATGTCTAAGACGTATAAACTCATTTTTACAGTCTGCTCTGTCACTGAAAAGTACTTCTCAGAAAAAAAAGCTTACAGATCTAGGCGCTGGTATAGTTCTACGCCAATTCCATAGATCACAGACAGTAATCTGTCACTTAAGAAACTGGGCTAAGAGATGTCCAAATGCCTGCAACTCTTCACGCGTCAGTTAACCACAGAGTCTTGCGGGAGAGTATCAAGAGATCTAGCTGCAGCTATCAGATTTGCTGCATGACTCATCTATCACATATTTACCCACTTACTGGTGAAACAACCCCAAAGATGGTTCAAAAGGTTTAATAATATTTGAAGTTGCACGCCACCACAACAATCTTGATACTAATGATAGTTTTAATCTCAAAATAAAGTAAACATTACGTTTGCAGATGGGACTTGCAGCAACAAAACTGAGGAATGAAATAGTTTAATGACAAGTTTGGCTATCTCTCAACTTTGTCTTGATCATGGAAGAATGGTGGTATAGATAACAGTCATAGCTGGGGTATTCTAACTTATTGTGTTCAGTGGAGGGTGGGGAACCCGGATACAATAAAAAAAAAGTCTAAAGTCTTCATGCTCTATATTGTTAACTATTGCATGTTGATGATATAATCTATAAAGTTTATTTTTCTAAAAAAAGCCATGTCCGGATGGAGCAAGGTAGTGCACCACCCCGATTGAACAAACAGAAAAAGTCTTTTGCTCGCCTCGGAAACCAAAAAAGTCATCATTATTTTTTAAATCAACGAAATAGAAAAGTAGGCGAGCAAATTCAGAGTCTTTGCTCATGGCAAACTGCTAATAGGTATTGTTGGAGCAGCCAATAGGTCACCAGGCTCTCTCTTTTATTCTACACATTACTTCTTCCGTTATATTCACTGATTAAAACTCTCAAAAATTATTTCCCTTTCGACATCTCAAATATTTCATGAGCTTTTCTTTCTAAATCTTATAATTCACTATCTCTTCTTGCTTGAAACAAATAGGTTCTAACGTGTTTGCGTCCCTATCACCCCCCCACCCAAAAAAAACCAAAAAAAAAACCACAAAAAAACAAACAAAAAAAAAACAAAAAAAAAAAACAAACCCCACGAAAACACAAAAAAACCCCAACCAAAACAAACAAAACAAGAACAAAACAACGAAAAACAAAAAAAAAACAAAACAAAACTCCTATACTTGATTTTCTCCTCACCATCCTGCCAATAATTTATCTCATTTGAGTTCTAAATCATGTATTACTTAAAGTCTCATCGGTATCTACTCTTTCAATATCTCTCAGATAGCCAGAGTCATTGTCTCGCACTCTCACATTTGCACCTATCTTTAAATTATGTACATATCATAAACAAAGCTGCACGTCTCTTGCAACTTAAATTGAAATATTATTGACAATATTCTTCCAAAGTGCACAGAACAATATCCTTTTGATAACGTTACAAAGTATTTAAATCGTTTCATATTTAACATATAAAGATTAAAAAACCCCTCAAAGAAACAGAAAAACAACTTTAAAACAACAACTAGTGTAGTTAAAAAAAAGTTACCTTTTTAAGTGTTTCAGACAATTGTCTTTTTGAATCTCTGTTTTGAATCCAGGTGGTAACTTTAATTTTGTTCTAACCTGACGCTTCGTGAGAACAGTATTTCCAACAGGACTGCACAAGTTCATACACACCTAATGTTCCATCGTTAGTGCGTAATCGTGCTTTATTTCAATCAGCTCATTCTAGATAGAACTCGTAACTGGGTGAAAGTAATAAAAATACAAAGTAAGTTATAAATGTGCATGATCCGTGGCGGCTCGTCAGGCTGATTAAAAGTTTCCTTACATAAAATGGAAATCTATGCACTGTCGTGGCACTTACTCAGTCATTAAATTATAAATTTATTATAAAATACGCAATATCCATATAATTAAACTAGTTATTTACCCGGTGTCAAAGAGAGAGAGAGAGAGAGAGAGAGAGAGAGAGAGAGAGAGAGAGAGAGAGAGAGAGAGAGAGAGAGAGAGAGAGAGAGAGAGAGAGAGAGAGAGAGAGAGAGAGAGAGAGAGAGAGAGAAAGAGAGAGAGATGCATAGTTATTACCTGTGTAAAGATATTTTAGTCATCACAGGAGGAAACATAATCTGTGGAGAGAGATATTAACCTAGTTATCACCAAACACTTCTTTACAGTCAACTGGAATGCGCTTTTGTATTTTCTTATGTCCCGCAGAAAGCGCACAGATTGATCAGTTGTCCCTTCAAGGATCGCCAATTGCTGCGGAAGAGGTGGAAATGGTTCTGGATTTACTTAGCCTATCCATTACTGCAGCATATACTTTTAGATTCATCTGTAAACTTTAGGGCTTGTCAGTGCTGTCATTGGATCATGTCTCTGATTGAGGTCTCATTATTTTCTGAAGTGAAGAGCGGTCTAATTTGTATCATTTTTTGGAGCCTGGCGTCATTCTGTTTGTAGGCCAACATGTTGCACACTTTGAAAAGCAGGCCTAGATCTAGATTCTGTTATGGTTGTATAAGAAGAAACTCCAGTAGATCTAGATCTAGCATTTTTTGACTCTTAGTCTGACTTGTTATTCTCACTTGATGACGATCTACGGTGTCTCTTTATTGTATTTTTGGCCAGGACTTAACTTTCCTATTGAAGAACTCCCTAGTCTTTTACGTGGCATTCTTGATAGAATAGAACACCAAGTAAATTTTAGAGGTATTTATGTATACCAATTACTATGTAGCCTTATTCTTAAATTATGCAAGTTTAAATTAATTAAGTTTTAGCTTAGACTTAAATCAATTAAAGGTGGTTTAAATTATTTTGTAATAACATGCAGACATCAGGATAGTAGTTTTGAGTTATATCATTGGGCTACAATCATAGATAGGCTAACTATTTCACAGTACACATTCATAATGAATACATTGTTTCAGTGATTATTTAATCGTTTAAAATGTAATCTATGATGATGATTACCGGTATGTAATTATTGTAACTGTCTTGGGGTTCTCTTTATGAACTAAGGCACTTAAACTTAATAATTAATCACAAATGTTAATAATAAACTAATGAATTAAGGTATTTATAATTAATCACAAAGTCAATCAATAATTTAACAAAAGAAATGTCTGATTTTGAGTACATCATGACTTCTTGTCTTGAGATGCGTTCTCATGAGTACCGTATCAGACTTGATAAACTTGATTGCTTGATGATTGGCTACTGTACCAATACCAGTACTGAAACAGAAATGTAAATGTAAAAATAAATGTAAAGTGAGTTGTGGCCATAGATGCAATTGTTTGGTCAAGGCTTTATTATGGCCTTTGTACGTTTGCATTTCTATAGATTTAATTTTGTTGGTGTAGTGATTCTACGATCACTGCATGTTGTGCAAATGTTTTTGGTTCTGCTTCATTTGACCTATTTGTTTGTGTGTCAGCAGTGTTGCTGCAATCTGAACTAGTGTAACGATTGCTTGAGTCGCCCTGGGTAGGTCTTGGTTTGGTTGGCGGACCCCAACGTTGTATCGCTGTCTTCTGGATGTTCAGGCTCAGTAACAGCGTCTGGATGTTTGAAGTTAGCGCTGTTGGGCTTCAGAATTTGACGTCTGTTTCTTCTGTATTGTGCTCTTCCTTGTTGAACAATGTAGGATCTTGGTTCTGGAGTCTTGTCGATGACTTTTGCAGGTGTCCAATGATTGTCTTTAATGTCGCGGATGAATACGTCATCATTGACTTGTAGAGGTTTCAGATCATGACCTTTGTAGTGTTGTTTTTGTAACCTCTGTATTACTTCCATTTGTTTAATTTCTTTTTGGGTGTTCTTGGATTTGAACTGAATCTTAAGTGATGTTTCTCAGTGCTTTTTTAAATATACTTTCAAGTGGTTTGTGGTGATTTTCTATGGTATTTTTTCGGCCATAGATGTATTGGTGAAATTTTTCACAGGCAAACACGACACTTAATGCCTCCTTCTCAATCTGTGCGTAGTTTGACTCAGAAGGATTTAGTGACCTTGAGGCGTAAGAGACGATGTGTCCATCTTGACGTAAGGCGTCTCCCAAACCATATTGGGATGAATCTTCTGCAACTGTAACCTCTTTGTCTGGGTCAAAGTGCTTCAATGTTGGACTATTTGTGAGTGCCTCTGCTACTTTGTTCGTAGCTTTTTCTTGAGCCGGAGTCCATACCCATTCTGTGTCCTTGTGTAGGAGGTCTCTCAGTGGCTTTGTCATGTCTGAGAGATTTGGGATAAATTCCCCAACATAGGTCAACATACCTAAGTATCTCTGAAGAGCTTTTTTGTCTTGGACTTTCATGTCGAAGATTGCTTTGATCTTTTCTGTATCTGGTCTTGACCATTCCTCTGTTGTGTCCTAAGTATTTTAACTCAGTTGCTCCTAACACTGTTTTCTCTATGTTGAATGTTAGATTATTCTCTTTTGCTGATTCTAGGCACTTCCTTTCTCTTTCTTGCAGTTGTTGCTTTGTACTTCCCCACACAATGACGTCATCGAAGAAGCTTTCAATACCCTCCTGGTCTTCATATATCTTTCTCATTTGTTTATAGAATATTTCCGGAACGGAACTTATCCCGAAGGGACAACGCAGAAAGGAGTACAACCCAAAGGGTGTGTTCATAGTACACAATCTGCTGCTTTCCTCATCCAAGGGTATCTGCCAAAAGCCAGAGGTAGCATCAAACTTTGAGAAGTATTAACCGCCAGCTAATTTTGCTGTGATTTCTTCAGGACTTGGTATGCTATACTTTTCTCTCTTGATCGCTTTGTTTAAAGCCTGAGGGTACATGCAGATTCTTAGTTTTTTGTTGGACGTCTCCACTACCACCATAGGACCTGTCCAGTCTGTGTACTGTTCTTGTTTCTTGATGATATGGAGTTCTTCTATTCTGTCAAGTTCTTTCTTGGCTTTTCTTTTAAGCTAATTGGTATTCTTCACGCTGCATGGTGAACTGGCTTCACATCATGATCTATTTCTATGTGATATCCATCTGGGAGGCATCCAATCCCCTCAAAAACATCTGGAAATTGTTTACACACATCCTTTTCTTTGTTTTGATGGATGGATATAAGTTTTATGAGTTCCAATTGTTGGGATGCTTGTAGTACCAGAATGGAGTCTTCTGTGGTATCTGTGATAAAAAATGAAATTGGAGTATTCATCACATTCAGTTTACATTTTTCTATGACTGCTATTTTGTCACCTGTGTAGCTTGTAAGCTTTTGTTTTGTCTTAAAGATTTGATTGTCTTATTCTTACTGATTTCTTTGTACTTTGCCAGTGGCAGTATGTTGGCCTGGGCCCCAGCATCAACTTTGAGCGACACTGGCACAAAGTTTACACTTGTCTCTATGTAGAGTGAATTGTTTTGTACTACAGTTTTCTTTTGAAGTCCAACTGCTGCTATGAAGAAATGGTCGTCTTCCCCTTGTTCACTCTCACTTTCTACAACATTGTATTTTGTTCTTTGCTCCACCTTTTTTTCTGGTGCTGGTTAGTCCGATATTTTTCTTTTTTCGAACTACCTCCTGCACTGCCTGTACTTGTAGTTGATTTGGGTTTTGCTCTACACACTTTGGATCAGTGATTTGGCTTGCTGCACTGGCGACATACAGAGCATATTCCATATTCATGCTGTAGTCCACATTTTGGACATGATTGTCTCGGTTGTTTCCGCTTTTCTCTGTAAATTTTGACGACATGTACATCTTGTCTGGCGCCCAGTCTTGTCCTCGAGGCTTCATTTCCTTCAGCTGCAATGCTGTTCTAACTTAAACTTTTAACTGTGGCCTCATACGTCTTACACACCTCAATGGCCTGCTGCATAGTTAGGCGCACTTTGTTGAGTAGTTTTTTCTTCTGTTCCGAGTATTTACAGCCTTTGATAATTTGTTCCGTCAGTCTTTCTTCTTTAATGGTTGTTGAATCAAAGTCAGACTTTTCAGCTTTTGCCTTTAGTCCGAGCATAAATTCTTTAACAGATTCTGTCTCCTTTTGCAGGTAGCTTTGTAGCTCAATCCTTCCAACCCGTTTGTTGGGTTTTTCAATTAAGTGGTATCTGAATATACTCAAGCAATTATCTGCTGTTTTCTTATGTTCTGATGTGATATCTGATGCTATCAGTAGATCACGTCCTTTAGGTCCGGCGCTTAACATGATGAAATTCCACTGATATTCTTCATTGATTTTGTTTAAAGTCAAGTAGCTTGTCATGAAATCCTTCCATTCATTATAAGCTTTTTGCTTATTTGGAAGTTCCCAATCCAGGTATGGGAGGGGAATCTGTGGATTCATTTCAGCTTTCTTGCTTTTCCTTATTTTTAAGACCAGTTATGTGTGAAGCAATTGTCTTTACTCTTGTTGTAGTAGCTGACGGGAGATCTCGTAGTTCTGGTAACTGGGATTTTTGTGGTCCAAGGAAAGCAACTATTTTGACTTTTGTCGTTTTTGTGAACAGTTTTTTTAAGGAATACAACTCTAATTCGACTGTTGTTGCCTTTGATTTTCGTGAGTGATCTCCCTTGCATCGGCTGGTGGAGCGTGACCGGTCTTAAATTTTCATTGTGGCGACTCGCATTCGTCTTTCGTACCCTGGGACGTCGACAGGTTGGTAGGTTTCGAGCATTCTTAAGTAGTTTTTACCAAAATGATGCTCCAAACATGTTCTGACACTATGTTATAGTCTTTGGTCTGTGACTATAAAGAATTTAGTAAGACAATGCACAAGTTAGACAACAGGAAATCGCCATGTTGGGATCACAAGAGGCAGGTTTTTTATTACTTTCATCAGAGGTAACAAAATTAACAAAAGTATTATACATTAATATCATAACAGTTGATGAATAGGAGAAACGGGAAACCAGTTTCAGCCGGGCGGGAAGAGCAAACTGGAGGTCGCCTATCGCCAGGAGAACAGGCTTTTCATCTGCCTCGCTTCCGTGAGGGTAGGTGCTCCTGTTGTTCCTGCGTTTTTCTCGAGGAATGAGTGCTTGTGCCTTGAAAGGGGTAGGGGTGTGGTGAAATTGGGTTTTGGTCTGTCTTGTCAAAGGGGTCCTGACCATTAATGGTAGTGGTCAATAGTTTTTATTGTGCGTAGATTTGGCAGTTGATGAGTCGTAGGTTCAAGAGTAATGTTCGTCCTTCTTAGATCTCCGATCCATAGACCCATCCAATCTATTTGATCAGCATTAGATTAATTTATCTACTTAGAATTTACCACATAACCTATAGATTCTGGAACTAGACCAAGAAATGATACACCGTCTCTAAATCGAGCTTCTAGGTATCTAGATCTAGACTCTAGATTATGATTCTAATATATTCAAGCCAGAAAAAGACAACACCACTGTCAATGCTGTTTATCTCGAGATCTTGAAAAAGTAAGGTAAGATGAAATTTTCAATCACGTTCGTAGAACGGTACCTCTACTAGACAAAATTAATAATAATAATAATAATAATAATAATAATAATAATAATAATAATAATAATAATAATAATAAAAATAATAATAATAATAACA
>RQTK01000261.1:114387-144008 GCA_003991915.1 Elysia chlorotica
CTAATCAAAACGTCAACAATGATTGGTTCCAGGAGAACTAGAGGGATGTTTCCGGAGCGTATTAAGCCCATGTTGGAGGCGACGTTGGTTTTCCCGAACTCGTTCGCTGCCAACAAACTGAAGAGCATCGTGTGAGGGGACACGCCCATGCTCTCTACTACCACCAGAACCATATACACCCATGGGCAGGTGTGGAGCGCTATCACCATCAGAGCCATAAACAGGCATGACCCACCGTTGAAAATGACGTTTGTGCAGCGGATCCCGATCGTGTCACTGGCCATTCCCACCAATGGACACACAATAATGGTTCCGATGCTGCTGATGATTCCAGTAGTCACGAGCATTGAGTCATCGGAAATTTTCTGTTCTCCATATTCCTTGTATAAGGTCAGATATATGAAAAAGGTGTGATTTGATGTCACAAAGGCTATCCACACAAGCCAGAATCTTGCTGTCTTAAGCACGTCTCGAGAGGATAGCTCTGAGTTTAGACATGTATCTCTGTCAACACAGCCTTGTGGACGGCCATTCTTTGGTGTTTCTTCTGTATTTAACGAACCATTCAAAGACAAATTGGATTTGCATATTTCATCCTTAACAATCTTATCATGTCCGTAATTATCATAAGATTGAGCACCTGACACCATTAAAGGCACTTCTTCCTGCATTTCGTCTGGGGTGAATATTTGGCCTGCAGCATCATGACTGGATAGTTGGCTAGGAATCTGCTCGCCATTATCTACTGATGTCTCTATTTTGTCCTTGGGTAAGACGTTGCGACTCCCAATATACATGAAAGCAGTACCAGAAAAATTCGTCACCATTGTCATGAAACCCATCAATAGAAAAAAAATGGGAACTCTGTTTAAAAGATCCTTGTCGGAAAAGTAAACTTTGTTCTCGACTTTGAGGTCAGGTTTCTTGTTCATTGGGTTAATCACAGCAAATGCCGCGCCTATGAAGAGACCTGTTCCAATGGTAAAACCAGCAGACATGATTCCTGTAGCTAGTCCCCCACGAGTCGTCATTGTCTGCAGCAACAGCTTTACAGTCAAAGCATACACGATCCCTGCAGAAGCCCCGTGTAGACCTCCGAAAATCAGCGCCAACGCTAACGGTTCATCGATAATGAAGTACACGCTGACGAAAGAAAGAGATAACAGTATATCCCCGCCTAGCAGGCACGCTTGGATTCCGAAACGATGCTCGAGTGGGCTGGCGAATATCATGCCTAAGATCAGGATTGACAAGGACACTGAAACCGTCCAAAGTGGACTAACATAGAGGGTGATTTTCTCTCTGTGCTCGTAATAGTAAGAGTCTACATAAGGTAAGAAATTACCAAAAAAGCAGGAGATGCATAGCGGCAGTGCGTTCAGGGTTGCACCAGTCAAAATGAGTAGCTGTCTTTTACTTAAATTCATGTCACTTGAAGTCAATAACCTGGAAAAAATGGAATAAAATTAGTAAGCAATTATAACCAGATTTTATATTATATCAATTGACCTTTTCAAGACATCTTTTATGATTTGACAGCCTGCTTTGTTACTGACAAGTACTTTTCAGAAAAAAGCTTATAGATCTATGCGCAGTGTTTCCGAATACTGAGATAGTTTTGCGCCAATTCCATATATCACAGGCAGTATTCCGTCACTTAAGAAATTGGGCTAAGAGAATTTCAAATGCCTGCAACTTTACACGCACCAGTTAACCACAGATTTCTGCACGACTCCTCTATCACATATTTACCCACTTATTGTGGAACAATCCCAAAACTGGTTAACAAGCTTCAATAATAATAACCACATTGAAGTTGCACGCCATCACAACAAACAATCTGGAAGGTTTCATCACAAAATAAAGCAAACATTACGTTTGCAGATGGGACTCAACGATTACCACAGATTCCTCACAGCGTAGGCCTAAAATCTCTTTTTCCGCTTAGGACATACTTGTGTGTGGAACAATCAACGCCAAGCGCTGTAACGCTTCCAATTCAGACGAAGAAAACACAATCTTCTCTGCCTGGACAAGTGTCAAATAGATTGATCTGTCCAAGCAGGTGGGGTATTCAATGTTGGATGATAAAGAAAATGAAGAGCGGTTCTTTAAAAAAATTACATGTTCATGTCACTTCCAGTAGAGTATACAAACAATAGTGCTGATGTTAAACGTTAAGCAAGCAATTCCACTCAACTCCACCAGAGTATGTAAATTGTATTTTTGCGAGTTAGTATTTGAAAACTACCTGGTTACTATTGCGTGTTGATGATCTAATATACAGGCTGTAATATTGAAATGTCAACCATTCCAGTACGTCAGGAGGAATTTATCAGTATCGCAAGTTTGGACATCTCTCAACTTTGTTTCGATAATGGAAGAATGATGGTATAGAGAACATTAATACTGATAGCTGGTTTATTCTAACGTTTTGGGCTCAGTGGAGGGTGGGGCATCCGGGTGCAATACAAAGGCTTTTTACTTGCTTTTAAATTTGCCTTAAGTTCCAACTTTCTAAAGAATCCATGTTCGGATGGAGCAAGTTAGTGCACCACCCTGATCAAGCAAACAGAAAAAAAGTCTATGTTTTGCTCTCGATGGAAACGAAAAAAAGTCATTATGCAAAACACATGTGCACCTTCATTTATATTATGCATATAATGAACAAAGTTGCACGTCTATTGCATTTCAAATACTATTGACAATATTCTTCCAAAGTACAAGAAAACACATTCTTTTTATAAAATGTTTAAATTCTTCCAGGTTAATCATAAAAAGACCCCCCATAAAAACAAATAAAAAATTAGTGTAGTTTTCTAAAAAAAAAAGAAAGTTACCTTTTTAAATCTCTGTTTTGAATCCGGATGGTGCCTTTAATTTAGGACTTATCTAACGCTCGATCAGAACAGTATTTAAAGCTACTAGTGGTCCAATAGGACTTCACAAATTCTTATATACCGTAAAAACCAATCAATATCGTTACATCTTTTATCGCTTTATTTCAATTAGCTCACTCTAGATATTACACGTTATTGGTTAAAAGTACAATAAAAGTACCAAGCAAGTTATACCTGCTCATCATCCGTGGCGGCTGGCTTGTGAGGCTGGTTAAATGTTTCCATACAAAAAAATGGAAATCTATGCAAAGCCTTGGCACTGGCTCATCATGTGTTCGGCGGAGCCTCTCTAGTCATTGAATTATAAATTTACAAAATACGCGATATCCATTTAATTAAATAAACGTTAACTTCAACGGATAAAAATACTACTACTAATAATAGTAATAATAATAATAATAATAATAATATAATAATAATAATAATAATAATAATAATAATAAAAAATAATAATAATAATAACAACAACAACAACAACAACAACAACAACAACAACAACAACAACAGAAATAATAAATGGCATCTATGATGCGCGTATTCACAGAAAAAGTAATTCTCTATGCGCAATGAAAACATAAATTATAAAGCACAATCAACTAAAAAAAAATACAGCATTTAAATACTTACTTGACATAAAAATAAAAATGCTAGAGATCAAAGTCCGAATTTCATGCAAAAAAAGAAACGTACCGTGTGTTATGAATTAACACTTACGAATTAATAGTATAAATAACATAAGCAGTATAAAAAGTCAATAACTACTTTCAGTTCTCAACCCAGGATATAAAAAAAACAACAACAAAAGGCAAATAACCGAATTGAGAGATGTGAACACATTTTCGCATGACAAAGGAAATCGGATCTCTATTTAGTTTTAAAAAATATTATAATTCAGACAGAATAATACCCAGTTTTATTTTCGTCCCGACCGCTCTATTGTCTATTTTTCCCTCCCTTTGTAGTCATTGTCAAATTTTGATTGTTATAGAAGAGAAAGACCTTATTCTGAAAAAAAAATTATTTCGGTTGTTAACATTGCTATACGTATCTAAAATTTGAGAATTGGACTTGAAGTCGTTCGACGTGTTCCTGTTTGGGGAAGATAAGCTGAATTGTCTGTTAGACGTTGTCTCAGTGCTTGTTTGTACAATGCGATCAAGCCACCACGCACCACAACAGCAAAATAGTATTATCACATTTCTGTTGATTTCAATGGAAGTTTTTTTAATAACGTTTTCTAAAATGATTTCACAATCGTCATACCATTATATGGTTTTAATGATCATTTAATTTCATTTTTATTTCATTTTTTGTTTTTAAAAGAACGGAAAAAAAAGAAAACTGGTCAAGATATTTCCGGACCCACAGCCAACCTTTTTCTCTATCAAATGAAGATGACGAGTTGTGTTAACATTAAGATAATTATGACAAAGAGGTAAAACTTAATTTTTTACATGTCAATAATTATTTTTCAAAAATCCTCACAAAATTGTCAAGATTTGAGTAAAGTTGATTGATCCATGGTTTTGACAGCTCAAAGGAAAACTTATCGAAAAATTATAATCAACTTAATGTTACATGTACAATATATTGATTACTGTTGGCTCACGCAATAGCGTCTTCTGGGTTGGGAAATACGTGGAGCTGATCAGTGTCCTGTAACATCAAAGTTTTAGACCTAACCAACCTGTCCAATATTGGACTCAAATACCTTACCCTGAGCACGACAGAAAAGCAACAAAATAAGGCAGTTGATACAATTTTTTTCGACAAATAAATAAGTACATTAGTGTTTCGACACATGATTCATATTATGATTCATCTGCCGAGTTACTAAAAGGACTAACTCACATCTTACTTCTCGAGAAATAAGATTTTGCCTTATTTTGCAATTGGTTACATTTTTACAGTAGGCAACCTGGTGGTCAGACAATATCCTAAGCTGATTGTGCGGCGATATTAACTGTATCAAATGAATACATTCAGGATGGCGGTACAGCAGGTTTACTATGCTTGTAGTCTATTTCTACAATTTTTTAAAGTAAAATTTTGCAAATCAACCTGCACACCACAACTAATCCTGTGATCAATCAACAAAGGTCAGGTATTTACAACTATTTTAAAAATGTTCAAAGCTTTTTTCTTAAAGCAAAATTATATGAGAAAAAAACCCATTCAGTTTAAAATATTTGAATTATATTTTACAAGCTGGGTTCCCCGTTCATACGAACAGGTTGATTACAGTGGATTATTATGTAAGCCGAATCTGTTTGAAATGGGAACTTTTAGACTCCTTGCCATCAGTAAATACAATTTTGATTCCTCCTTTTAATACATCAATAATTCCATCTAGACAGTTACTCTAGAGTTACTGCTGCTAATGACTACAGATTTCACCCCTTGAATCTAATAATCTGAAAATTATGAAACCTTATGACATCCAAATTTGTGTTTGGTAAAAAGGTTAAATAATCTTATCTTTGCATAATTAAACAATTTTTTTATTTAATGCCGAATGTACCCTGTAAAACTGTTCTGTTTAAAGAAGGTCTGTTTTTCAATTCAGACGAAGAAAAAAACTACTCTGGTGGAAAAAGCGATTGATCTGTCCAAGCGGATAAAGCATTCAATGTCGGATGATAAAGAAAATGAAAAGCGGTTCTTTACAAAAATAACATGTTCATGTCACTTCCAGAAGAGTACAAAAACAAAAGTGTTGATATTAAACATAATGAATTCCACTCAACTCCACCAGAGTATGCAAATATTCTTTTGCGAGTCAGTCTTTGAAAACGACCTTCGTGACTATTGCATGTTGATGATCTAATATATACAGGTTGTACTATTGAAATGTCAACCATTACAGTACATCAAACAAAAATTTCATCACAGGAAGGCAGGTACAGGGTAGAAACAGAACTGAGGAATGAGCTAGATGAGTGGTAAGTTTGGATATCTTTCAACTTTGTTTCGATCATTGAAGAATGATGGTATAGACAACATTGATACTGACAGCTGGTGTATTCTAACTTGATGCGCTCAGTGGAGGTTGGGGCACCCGGGTGCAATAAAAAAGTGTTAAGTCTACTTTCTTTTAAATTAGCCGTAAGTTCTAACTTTCTCAAAAAGCCACGTTCAGATGGAGTAGGTCAGTGCACCACCCCGATTGAGCAAAAAGGAATTCTATGTTTTGCTCGCCACGGTAACCAAAAAAGTCTTATTTTTTTTTAAATCAGCGAAATAGAAAAATACATTTGTGTAGGCGAACATATCTGCTTATAGCAAACCGCTAGCAAGTATCGTTAGAGCAGCCAAAAGGCTGTCTATTTTATTCTACACAATTACTTCTTGCGTTATTTTCAGTCATTTAAACTTTAAGAAAATTATATCCCTTTGGACATCTCAAATACTTCATGAGCTTTTGTTTCTATGATTCACTATCTCTTCTTGTTGCTAACATATAGATTCTAAAGTGTTTGCGTCCCTATCACATTCCCAAAAAACTTCTATACTTGATTTTCTCCCACCATCATGCAAATAATTTATCTCATGAGTTCGAAATCCAGTATTTCTTAAAGTTGTCTCATCGGTATCTACATTTTCACCTATCTTTAAATTATGCATATCATAAACAAAAATGTACATCTCTTGCAGTTTTACATTGAAATATTATTGACAATATTCTTCAAAAGTACACAAAAAAGTATAAATTTTGATAAACTTACAATCTATTTACATTGTTCAATATTTATTATGAAAAGACTAAAATAAAAAAAAAACAACCAAAACCCCCCAGAAAAAAATAAAATAAAAAACCAGTGTAGTTTTCTTAAAAGAGAAAGTTACCTTTTTAAGTTTTGCAGACAATTGTCTTTTTGAATCTCTGTTTTGACTCCGGGTGGTACCGTTGTCCAAACCTGATGCTCCGTCCGAATAGTATTTATGTCCGACTAGCGAAAATTCATACACACCTAATATCCCATCAATAATGCTTAATCGTGCTTTATTCCAATCAGCTCATTCTAGATACAACTTGTTAATGGTTAAAAGTAAAAAAGTACAAAGTGAGTTATACAGGTCCATCATTCGTAACGGGTCGTCAGGCTGATTAAAAGTTTCCTTACATGGAATGGAAATCTATGCAATGCATCGGCACTGACTCATCATTGTGTGCAGCGGAGCCTCTCTAGTCATTGAATAAATGTATTAATACCCAATATCCATATTACTATTAGTAAACTAGTTTAAAGAGCTGTATAGTTATCAGATGTGGAAACAGATTTTAGTCATCACCGGAGGAAACAATCTATGGAGAGATATATTCTCAAGTTATCACCAAACACTTCTTCACAACCAAGAGAAGTCAACTGGAATGCACTTTTGTATTTTCCTATGTCCAGCTGAAAGCGCACAGATTGACCAGTTGTCCGTTCAAACAGAACCGCTAATTGCTGCAGATAAGATGGAAATCGTTCTGGATTTACTTAGCCTATCCATTACTGCAGCATTATATCTTAAGATTTATCTCTAAACTCCGGCCCCCATGGCGTTGCCGTAATCGCATTGGATCATGTCTCCGATTTAGGTCTCATTTTGAATTCATCAGTGTTTAAGTAAAGAGCGGTCTAATTTGCATCATTTTCTGTAGCCTGGCGTCTCTCTGTTTAAAAGCATATACATATGTTGCACACTGAAAAGCAGGCCTAAATCTAGATTCTGTTCTGGTTGTAGAATAGAACTACATCTTGAACTACTAGTTCTATCTAGCATTTACTGACCCTTGATTGTGACTTATCATTCTCACTTAATGAGGATCTGCTGTGTCTCTTTCTATGGTATTTTTGGCCAGGAGTTAACCCCCTTGTCTTTTACGTCGTATTCTTGATTTAGATGTAACGAGATCTAAATTCTTTGCTAATTTTGAACAGCACCAATCGTTCAGAAGGACCAGTTCACCAGCTGTGTTTTGGCCACAAATCATACAGATTGAAAAATCGAAAAGTGTGTGAATCACCGTTCATCATGCCGTGCATGGTAGACTTCCGTTTGGCTTTAAAAAGTTTGACTATGGCGTTTGTGGGCCAATAAAGGGTATTCAAATAAGGTAATATTAAAATAAAAAATCCCACAAAAAATAAAAGAAAACTCACCTCCTTTTATAGCTGTGCATCTTACCACTATAGATTAGGTATCCTACAAAAATTGAAATCATTTGGTTCAGTGGTTCAGAGAATAATAATAATAATAATAATAATAATAATAATAATAATAATAATAATAATAATAATAATAATAATAATAATAATGAATGGCATTTATATTGCGCCTATTCACAGAAAGACCAATTCTCTGTGTGCAATAAAACTATATAAAACACAATAAACAAAAAATACAGCATTCAAATACTTACTTGACACAATAAAAAATAATACTAGAGATCAGCGTGCGATTTCCATACAAAATAGAAACGTTTGCTACGAATTAGCATCTACGTATCAATAGTATAAATAATATCAGCAATAATTATAAATACGGAGTGTCAATCCGCATCGTAAATTTTTTATCAAGTTGTGATACAACCAATAATAGATCCTGTAGAGTTAGAGGGAAATTAACAAAATTATAGAGAAAACATCTAGGCTATATATAATATATAATAAATTAGTGCTCATTGTGGGCTCCTCGTTCGAATTGTTCCCATCTCTACAGACTTACTCAATCACCTGAAAATTACAAAACATAATTATTTTTTATGAACCACTATACATCAGATTAGGGACATGACCACCATGTTTAGACCTTTGATACCATAATACAAATTCATTGTATCCCTCCCGCAAAGGCCAATCTGTATTATTAGGTCAATCGCTCTCCTCTTCCTTTTTGTAAATGTAGCGCGTTTCGGAGAAAAACAACAAAAAAATAACAACGGTGTGCTCTGCACTTTGGTACTTGAGAGCGGCAAGTTTAAAAAGTTTATCACCGCAGACTTACTCTGTCACTTGAAAACATAGACAACTGACTCAGGAATAATCTAGAAACTAGATCGAGATCTGAATTATTTGACCAAGAAGCATGACTCAACTGTATCATGAGCGAAATTTAATTGTGGAAGATTTAGATCTAGATTAGATCCATTCGATGGCAGGTGAGAAAAAGAAACGTCGTTTAAGACGATCCAGATACTTAGGAGTGACATTAAATCCAAATCAAATCCCCTCAACCACACAGTCACACACATCACTTGATCAAAAATCCACATCTAGACCTAATGATGGTGGTCGAAATCTGGATCTAGATCTACGACAAAGTGAAAACAGTCATAGATATAGATCTTCACAAGGTAGACCCAACTTCAGATCTGCTACACCACCAGAAAAAAAGATAGACCCACACGGATTAGATCTAGATCTACATCACCAGTAACGCCGCCACCTGGCATCAATCAGGCATCTTCTACAGTTATACTGCCAACTGCCCCAAACAATGACAATACAGCACTTGATCAACCATCCACATCTAAGCCAACGGATTCTGATCGAAATCTAGATCTAGATCTACGGCAAAGAGAAAACAGACATGGATCTAGATCTCCACAACGTAGACCTAGCTTTTTATCTGCTACACCATAAATGTTTAATCCCACGAATTCGCGGGTTGTTGATGTTGTTGAGTTGGTTTAACGTCCAACATCAGCACTTTATAGGCTATAATATTGTGGACCGGCCCCAAGACTGACGTATGGAAATTTTATGTGCTGCCACACGAAACAGGGCCAGTAGGGAGCGAAATCGCCAGGACTCGAATCCGAACCTTTTGCGTCGGAAGCCGATGATCCACCCCAAAGCCATGTCGTAATCCCCCCCGACGGGCCTTGAACGAGTACTTTAAATTTTAGAAAACAATGCCTTTTCCTATCTTATTTTACGTAGCCACTTTCAAAATATCAAAACAACAGGATCAAAATCTCTTCCAGTTTTCTTTTATATTGATATTAAACAATATTTGAAATAACTAGTTATTAAATGTACATCGTTAAACCAGGATTAATCGATTTTTAAGATGCGGATTGGAGTTGAAACTAAATTGCATTATATTTGACGATGCGAATTTGAAAAATTCGTAAAGCGCGTCGTATTTTACGATACAAATTGACGCCTCCATATAAAAAATCAATAACTGCTTTCATTCCACAACCCAGGCTATCTAAAAAAAAACCACAAACAGGCAAACAGGCAAAGTCACTGAATTGAGACATACCACATTTTTGCATCACAAGGCCATTGTTAAGGGTACCATTGTTAAGGGTAATATTGATCTGTTTATATTAAATTAGTATCATAATTCGGCTAGAATAATACCCAGTTGTATTTTCCGTTCCGAACTCTCTACTGGCTATGCTTTCCCTCCCTTTGTAATCATTTTCAATTTTTGATTGTTTTAGTGAAGAAAGCCCTTATCCTGTAAACAAATTGTCTTTTCGGTTGTTAACATTGCCTTAACTATCTTAAAACAATTTCAGAATCGGACATGAAGTCGCTCGACGCGTGCCTGTTTGAGGAAGATAAGCTGAATTTTTTTCAGACGTTGTCCCAGTGCACGTTTGCACAATGCGATCAAGCCACCACGCACCTCAACATCAAAATACTATTGTAAAGTTTGATCCAATCAAGCTTGGATACTAAGACAGCGTAAGAAAAATGGCCATTGCTGCCGCACACGAGACATCGACAGGACTTCTGTCCTTGCCGATCACATTACAATTTTGCCCGATCGTGGGTTCAAATCCGTGATTGGGATCTCAGCTCACTACCATTGCGCTAGATACTTCTTCTACTGTGGGGAACGAAACACACCCAGTTCGCTTTGTGCTCTGATTTATACCTCCTTGGTCCACGTACAGACAGCCAAACCACAGCAAGTTCTGTATTATCCAGATTGCATGGGAAAGTCGTGAGCATTTTCTATTGTCTGAATTTCTCAAGGCTGGAATGTCCTAGTGTTTTCCTTGTACCCAGCCGAGGTTTAAGTATCATTATTTCTTAAAATTGATTTCGTTACATGAGGAATGTTTGAGAGTCGAACTCTCAGTTCGTTGTTAGTCACCATTAAAGGGCAATCATGCTGTTTATTGGCTGTTTCTTTTACTCTTCGGTGATTTTTTTAGAAAGTCCTCCTCCTCGTGGCAATGTTCTGACTCTTTTAATGCCTAAACACAAACCATTAAAAATACCGTCACTTTCGTAAGCTTCTTAAAATCTGGTTCGTCATCAATTCTTACCGTAGTGTTAGGTCGCGTTAGTCACCAATTTAGCCTTATAAAAAACGATCTAGAATTGCAAGATGTGTGATTATCGAGCCTTAGTTTAGTACCTTTTCTACAATAGAATTCTTTTTACCTGACTTTTTCCCGACTATCACCAAATTCCCGACTTTTTCCCGATTTCCCTATCTGGTGGGGACCCTGGATAAGCGATCGTGAAAGTCGTTCTACTTTTAGCCTAGGAGCTGGCGTTTGCTCATGTCTAGCGGTAGATCTAAATATAGGCTAGTGGTTGTGCGGTGGAACTGGTAGCAATGACAAACTTAAGGTGCTGAATTTGATATTAGATCTAGAATCTAGATCTACAAAACCTTAATCATCAGTTAAGCCTTGATTGTAGATGCCGGTATAGACAGATTGCTCAAGTAAGCCAAGCTAGATCTAATTAGATTGTTAATGTAGGCTAGAGGCAGTGCGTGGAACTGATGGTAGCAATTGCATTAGAACATTCGATGGTCTATGACACTTTGAATTCTTAAAAACGTTGTATTTGACGATTGACAACGAATAGATCTAACCAAACCTAGACCTAGTTATTACAAAAGACGATTCGGAAGTCCAAAAGCGAATTATTTTTCATTATAATAAATTTATGGGAAAAAAAATTAATAATATGGAATAGCTTTTCTCAAGACCAGTGCTAAAATAACTTCTGGATGTTGTGACTTTTGTACTGCATGGCCACCTAAGACGAATAAAATACTGTACGCACCACGGTTTATTTTGATAACAACATGATGTGCAGCTGATAGTTGCATATTACAATACAAGAAAACATTGAATAAACAAACGCAAAACAGTCTGTTGGTTTGTCAATTTTATTAAAGAAAACTTCAAATTCTAACGTATAAGTTCTGATATTCTTCAAGTGTAACTAATTTAAAAAACAACTATATTTGCAGCTATAGAATGATTCTTTAAAAAAAAAAATTAAAAATGTAATGTCCAATCAAGAGTGATCTTCTTTGTGTAGGAATAATGGAAGAAAACCCAGGAGCAGGAGGACGTTTAAAGGTCTACAGGTGATTTTTATAAGTGAGTGATTGTCTAATGTGATAGCTATTTCATTGATCTTATCATGAAGCACAACAATGGTAAAGCGAATTCCTACATATGGAAATTATTATGAGCAGCTGTCTCTGCGTATACAAACCAAATTAACATTACTTTGATATTTTTCTACATTACACATGCATTTATGTATAAGTCGTTATATCCCATACGTACCTTTAGGTTGCTTCAAGCGAATCCTTTGTCGTTTTTTTTAAAAGCATACCATCAAATGACATACATTTTATGTTGCTTTGTTCTTTTTTGAAACTTTCTAAAAACTTAAAGAGGTCTGCAATAGTTATCACCACTGTCGGCTATTTGTATACAAATAAGAGTAATCAATCAAATAGACATATTTAACAAATGAATAATAGTTAACAAACTTTAGAGCATTGTTGTATTTTGATCCAACACTAAGTTGGCAAGTCAAATTTTTCTCCACTATTACAAAGGGAGGAGTTTATTACGTTATTAGAAATGGAGAAGTAAAGTTCATGTTTGAATTGTTCTCTAAGTTTTGCGTTGGTAATTGGTATATAGCTAGATCGAAGTGTTTACGAAATCACATCTAAAATCAATGCGCAGATACATTAGTATTTGAGAGATCCAACCATTCTCGCTGAGAAAATGGAACCCGAAAAGGTTAACTTCCTATTTAATTAAATACATGTTTTTCTAACCTGGAAATAATATAGAGAAGAAAAGATTTGTCTCCAATTCCATCAAAAGTAATCTAACGCCACGATTGCCACCGTAGCAACGGCCGACGCTAGAGAACCAGTAAGGAACACCCAATCCCAGCCTATTGTCCTAATCAAAACGTCAACAATGATTGGTTCCAGAAGAACTAGAGGGATGTTTCCGGAGCGTATTAAGCCCATGTTGGAGGCGACGTTGGTTTTCCCGAACTCGTTCGCTGCCAACAAACTGAAGAGCATCGTGTGAGGGGACACGCCCATGCTCTCTACTACCACCAGAACCATATACACCCATGGGCAGGTGTGGAGCGCTATCACCATCAGAGCCATGAACAGGCAGGACCCACCGTTGAAAATGACGTTTGTGCAGCGGATACCGATTCTGTCACTGGCCATTCCCACCAACGGACACACAATAATGGTTCCTATGCTGCTGATAATTCCAGTAGTCACGAGCATTGAGTCATCGGAAATTTTCTGTTCTCCATATTCCTTGTATAAAGTCAGATATATGAAAAAGGTGTGATTTGATGTCACAAAGGCTATCCACACAAGCCAGAATCTTGCTGTCTTAAGCACGTCTCGAGAGGATAGCTCCGAATTTAGACGTGTATCTCTGTGAACAATGTCTTGTGGATGACCATTCTTTGGTGTTTCTTCTGTATTTGATGAACCATTCAAAGACAAACTGGATGCGCATATTTCACTTTTATGTCCGTAATTATCATAAGATTGAGCAGCTGAAACAATTAAAGGCACTTCTTCCTGCATTTCGTCTGGGGTGAATATTTGGCCTGCAGCATCATGACTGGATAGTTGGCTAGGAATCTGCTCGCCATTATCTACTGATGTCTTTATTTTGTCCTTGGGTAAGACGTTGCGACTCCCAATATACATGAACGCAGCACCAACACAATTCGTAGCAATCGTCATGAAACCCATCAATAGAAAGAAAATCGGAACTCTGTTTAAAAGATCCTTGTCGGAAAAGTAAACTTTGTTCTCGACTTTGAGGTCAGGTTTCTTGTTCATTGGGTTAATCACAGCGAATGCCGCGCCTATGAAGAGACCCGTTCCAATGGTAAAACCGGCAGACATGATTCCTGTAGCCAGTCCCCCACGAGTCGTCATTGTCTGCAACAACAGCTTCACAGTCAAAGCATACACGATCCCCACAGAAGCTCCATGTAGACCTCCGAAAATCAGTGCTAACGCTAACGGTTCATCGATAATGAAGTACACGCTGATAAAAGAAAGAGATAACAGTATATCCCCGCCTAGCAGGCACGCTTGGATTCCGAAACGATGCTCGAGTGGGCTGGCGAATATCATGGCTAAGATGTAGGTTGAAATGGACACTGAAACCGTCCATAGTGGGCTAACATAGAGGCTGATTTTCTCTCTGTGGTAGTAATAGTAAGAGTCTACATAAGGTAAGAGATTACCAAAAAAGCAGGAGATGCATAGTGGCAGTGCGTTCAGGGTTGCACCAGTCAAAATGAGTAGCTGTCTTTTACTTAAATTCATGTCACTTGAAGTCAATAACCTGGAGAAAATGGAATAAAAAAGTAAGCAATTAAGACTAGATGTTTATATATATTAATTGGTCTTTTCAAGACATCCTTTATGAGCGCTGAACCCTATTCTTTCATTGTTTTGCTTTATATTTCCATCAAATGCCATTTCTACTCATCTTGAGTCATTTTTATTCGGCCCTCCTCTTTTTATAATCACATTTTAACCTTGCACTAAAACCTTATCGTCATTCGGCTCCAGTTATCTACTCTCACATCTTAGCCCCTCGACCTTTCTTTATTGCTCCTTCTCTTATTTCTCTCTTTCGATTTTACCATCCGTAAATTAAGTGGGTATGTGCTCACTGATACCAGCGATCGGAATTTCCGGCTTCAAGCCTAAGATCTCATTTATATTAAGCTCGTCTTAATGACAATACACGGAGGCAATAAACCCATGACCTAATGTCTGTTTTACTGTATTCGGCTTGAAGTCAATATAAAAAAATTGTGTCTATTAAACGATGTCTGTAAGAGGAGAAAAAACAAAATCAGTGAAATATAGAGATGGTTGCCAATATCTCGCTGAAGGCATCAGAGCTTTTATCGATGGTCGACTGGATAAAGACAAGAAGGAGGGAATGTTTTGTTTTCTCGAGTACATCTTCATTCTGTGTTATGTTGGATTCTCAACTAAAGAGATGGTTGCTATACTTGGGAAATGTTACTAAGCCTTTCTTATTGATGTTACGTACAGGAAGAATACACAATTGATACCGTTATTAACTGTCATGACCATTGCTAGTTATGGTCGTGATATCGCAGTTATCCACGCATTTGTAAAAAAAAGAACACAGTGTGAACATACAACTATACATCTTATGTCTAAGATCTCAAAGTCTTATGTCTAAGATGTATAAACGCAGTTTGACAGTCTGCTCTATCACTGTAAAGGACTGTTCAGAAAAAAAGCCAGGAGCAGTGATTCCAAATGCTGGGATAGTTCTGCTCCAATTCCACATATCACAGGCAGTAATCCGCCAAATAAGAACTTTTCATGCGCCAGTTAACCACAGAGTCTTGCGGGAGAGTATCAAGAGATCTAGATGTAGCTATCATATTTGCTGCACGATTCCTCTATCGCATATTTACCTACTTACTGTGGAACATCCACAAAGATGGTCAACAAGCTCCAATAATAATAAGCACATCACAACAAACAATCTTGAAAGTTTTCATCACAAAATGAATTTAACATATTAAACGTTTGCAAATGGGACTGAACGATTACCACAGATTTCTCATAGCGTACGCCCAAAATCTCTTTTTCCAAATAGGACATAATAATATTGTGTGTTGGACACCGACGCCAAGCGGCGCTGTAAAGCTTCCAATTCAGACGAAGAAAACAAAATCTACTCTGCTGGAAAAAGCGCTAAAATGGCTGGGAAGAAAGTCAAAGAGGATGGGGTATTCAATGTCGGATGATAAAGAGAAAGAAGAGTTCATGTCACTTCCAGTGGAGTATGAAAACAAAAGTGCTCATGTTAAACGTTAAGCAGCCAATTGTACTCAATTCCACTATAGTATGTAAATATTCTTTTAAAGAGCCAGTCTTTGAAAGCTTTCTTGTTAACTATTGCATGTTGATGATCTAATCTATACAGGTTGTACAATTTAAATCTAGATCATTCTAGTACGTTAAACAACAAATTTCAACCTAGGAAGTCAAGTACAAGGGCAACAACAAAACTGATAAATGATCTAGTTGAATGGCAAGTTTAGACATCTCTCAACTTTGTTTGGATCATGGAAGAATGATGGTAAAGACAACATTGATATCGATTAGTAATGGCATCAATATTCTTTTTGCTATTATTAATGAATGTTATTTTACGTATAACAATTATTGGTTAAGTTTATTCCATGTAGCCTATTAAAAATCTTTCGAAAAAAAGATAAAAAAGGAAAAAAAAAATTCAAATCTATTATAACACTTTCAATCTGAAAGTAAAATCGAATTTATGATGTTAATATTGTCTCAGATTAAGTTTGTAAATAAAAATAATATACAATCGTCAGTTTATCCTCTTTGTCTAATACTAAGTGTGTTTGAAATGGTCAAATCAACTTAAATATCTTATTTGAGTATATGTTTTCGTTTGACTGAACATATTCTTGTTAGATTAAGTTTAATGTATTGTACTTCTTGTAGTTTATGATTACTTATCAACTTTGGAATATCAATACAATAATAAGTTGCTATAGATGAAGATGCTATTTGCAGGTTTTTTGGTTTGCTTTTTTCCTTGTTTCTTTGTATATTTGTTTTATCTGGCGTACTTTCTGTATCTCTTATAAATGCTACTTTCATGACTATCGTATTTATAATTAGTACTGTCATCAATAATCGTGTTGCTATTATTATGACTATTCTAGATGTAGAAGCTGTTTGTATCTTTTCCATGTATCTTGTTATTGTTATAATTAAGAAAAAAATTGATGCTGTTAGCTGGTGTACTTTAACTTTTTGGGCTCAGTGGAGGGTGGGGCACCCGGATGCAATAAAAACGCTCTAAAGTCTTCTTGCTCTTAAATTTGCCTTAAGTTCCAACTCTAAAGAATCCTTGTTCGGATGGAGCAGATCAGTGCACTACCCCCATCAAGCAAACTCTCCAGGTAAACCAAAAAAGTCATCATTATCCATTAATAATTGACGGTGGACAATATTTCTGCAGGCATCACGGGCAAACTACACCATCTAGAACCCTGGAATTTGGTATGTTGGGGTAATTTGGTACGATGTTGTTGACGTTAATAATATTTTTAGGTAAAACGGTTGATTTTAGCAAAAATAGGCAAAGTGTTAATTTCAGTACTCTGCGAAAAAGATATCGACATGCGAATGATTTCCGGTACGAGAAATACCTGTTAGGCCTAAATCCAAAGTAAAAGTCTAACGGTCTAAAGTATAAACTTTAAAGCCGTCTTTCCAGAAAGCTTCGTGCTCTTTTCTGATATCAACAGACAAATTTCAAATTGAATTTAAAAATACAAAATCTATATTAGACCTAGATCTAAATCTAGAGTAGAGATCTCGATCTAGACAGAGATAGATTAGATCTAGCCTAAAGATTCTAGAGCTAGAACAAGAAATAATACAGCGTCTCTATATCGAGCTTCTAGGTATCTAGATCTAGACCCAGAGAAAGACAACACCCCTGCCAATGTTGTTTATCCCGAGACCTTGACAAAGTATGATAAGATGAAATTTTCAATCCCGTTCGTCGAACGGTAACTCTACTATTTCTTTTAATAAGTCTTTGCTCACAGCAAACCGCCAACAAGTATCGTTGGAGCAGCCAATAGGTCACCAGGCTCTCTCTTTTATTCTACACATTTACTTCTTGAGTTCTTTCCACTGTTTTAAACTCTCAAAAATTATACCCCCTCGACTTCTCAAATATTTCATGAGCTTTTCTTTCGAACTATCTCTTATTGTTGCAAACAAATAGGTTCGAAAGTGTTTGAGTCCCTATCACATTCCTAAATTATGTGTTAAAATTCCTATACTCAATTTTCTCCCCACTATCCTGCACATTTTTCTAATCTCATATGCGTTCCAAATCCTGTAATTATTTTAAGCTCTTTACTCGGTATCTACCCTTTGAATTGTTTCGTTTTGAACTCCTGCATGTGCACCTACCTCTAAATTATGCTTTTCATAACCAAAGCTGCACTTCTCTTCCAGTTTTAAAGTGAAATATTGTTGACATATACTCGTCCTAAGTATATAGACAATAATTCTTTTACAAAGTTACAAAGTATTTAAATATGTTCATATTAAGCACAAAAAGAACAAAATTAAACAAAAAAACAAACAAAAAAAAACAAAAACAAAAAATACAGTTTTCATAAACAAGAAAGTTACCTTTTTAAAATTTCCTGACATGTCATTTTGACTCTATTTTGAATCCGGATGGTGCCTTTAATTTTGTCTTTCGTCAAAAAGGTATCTATGTACGACTATACTGCTAACCTCTGCTATAATGCAATCAGATCATTCGAGATACCACTTGTTATGGGTTTTAGGCAACCGTAAAGTACAAAGCATGTTAAATATGTTTTATGATCCGTGACTGCTCGGCAGGCCGATTAAAAGTTACCTTACATAAAATGGAAATGCATCAACACCGATTAATCATTGTGTCATTGAATTATAATTTATTAAAATAAAAAAAGGCAATATCACAATTAGCTGATAAACGTCACCTTAACCGAATTATTATAAATAATAATAATAATGAAGATGATGATGATGATAATGATGAGGATGATAATAATATTACTACTACTACTACTACTACTACTACTACTACTACTACTACTACTACTACTACTACTACTACTACTACTACTACTACTACTACTACTACTACTACTACTACTACTACTACTGCTACTAATTTTGTTTAAAGTCAAGTAGCTTGTCATGAAATCCTTCCATTCATTATAAGCTTTTTGCTTATTTGGAAGTTCCCAATTCAGGTATGGGAGGGGAATCTGTGGATTCATTTCAGCTTTCTTTCTTTTTCTTATTTTTAAGACCAGTTATGTGTGAAGCAATTGTCTTTACTCTTGTTGTAGTAGCTGACGGGAGATCTCGTAGTTCTGGTAACTGGGATTTTTGTGGTCCAAGGAAAGCAACTATTTTGACTTTTGTCGTTTTTGTGAACAGTTTTTTTAAGGAATACAACTCTAATTCGACTGTTGTTGCCTTTGATTTTCGTGAGTGATCTCCCTTGCATCGGCTGATCGGGCGTGACCAGTCTTAAATTTTCATTGCGGCGACTCGCATTCGTCTTTCGTACCCTGGGACGTCGACAGGTTGGTAGGTTTCGAGCATTCTTAAGTAGTTTTTACCAAAATGATGCTGCAAACACGTTCTGACACCATGTTATAGTCTTTGGTCTGTGACTATAATAATAATAATAATAATATTAATAATAATAATAATAATAATAATAATAATGATAATAATTAGGAAGAGGATTTATATTGCGCGTATTTACAGAAAAAGCAAATGTTTATGCACAATAAGTTAAAATAAAACATCAACGTATAGTATAAAACACAGTCAACTAAAAATTACAACATTCAAATACTTACTTGACATAATTATAAACAAGCTAGAGGTCAACGTGTAGTTTCCATACAAAATAGAAACGTTTGCTATGAATTAGCATCTATCTATTAATAGTATAAATAATATAAGCAATATAAATAATCAATAACTACATGTACTTTCACTGATCGACCCAGGTTACCCCCCCCCCCCCAAAAAAAAAAAAAAACAAAAACAAAAACAAAAAAGACAACAAAAAACAAAAAACAAAACAAACAAAAAACCCACAAAAAACAACAACAAAAAACAGGCAAAGTCACCGAATTGAGAGACGTGAACATATTTTGGCATGTCAATGATAAAGGGATCTATTTGTTTTAAATTTTACATCAAAATTCGGACAGAAAGTCAGCCATATAAGTTTTAATATTCTTCAAGTGCAGTGTATTTCCTATAATAAGTATATTCGCAACTATAGAACAACTTTTGTCTTGATTAAAAATTTAATGTCCTTAAAAGAGTGATTTTCTTTTGTGTATAAATAATGGAAGAAAACCCAGGAGCAGGAGGACGTTTAAAGGTCTACAGGTGATTTTTATAAGTGAGTGATAGTCTAATGTGATAGCTATTTCATTGCTCTTATCATGAAGCACAACCATGGTAAAGCGAATTCCTACATATGGAAATTATTATGATACGATATTAACAGCTGTCACTACGCATGCAAACCAAATTAACATTACTTTGATGAATTTCTACTTTACACATGCATTTGTGTATAGTTTGTTATATCCCATCAGTACCATTATGCAGCTGTTCATATCTATTAGTTGCAGAGCGTGATTTTTACTTCAAGCGAATCCTTTATCGCTTTTAGCATTTCATCAAATGGCATAAATTTCTTGTAGCTTTGTTCCTTTTTGAAACTGACTAAAAAGTTAAAGTGGTGTACATTAGTTATGTTCACTGTCAGTTATTTGTATACAAAAAAAGTAATCAATCAAATAGACAAATTTAACAAATCAATAATAGACAACACAAGGATTGCGTGAGGCGGGATCCATTGACACATTTAAAAAGCAACTAAAAACACATCTTTTTAATGCATACTTTCCATTTAAGGTATGATTTGGCTCTTATATCTACAACGATTGTGTTTTAGGCACTAATTTGTGTATACATATTTGATATTTTTACTCTCTGTAATTTTAAAGAAATAGTTGCTAAGACTTAATTACTGTTCGTTATTTTTAATGATGATCTTTATTATCTGTATTTTTAATCACTACGATAATGATATTTATATATAAAATGAAAGTTCTTTATTATCTGTATTTTTAATCACTACGATAATGATATTTATATATAAAATGAAAGTTCTTTATTATCTGTATTTTTTTAATCACTACGATAATGATATTTATATATAAAATGAAAGTTCTTTATTATCTGTATTTTTAATCACTACGATAATGATATTTATATATTAAACGTACGTTCATTGTATTTTTAAACACATTGTAAAGCGCACTGAGCCAGGCGTATCTTCGGTGTTGCGCTAAATAAAAGCCATGTATTATTATTATTAACAAACTTTACCGCATTGTTGTATTTTGATCCAACACTAAGCTGGCAAGTCAAATTTCTCTCCACTATTACAAGGAAGTAGTTTAATAGGTTGTTGTAAATGAAGAAGTAAAGGTCATGTTTGAGTTGTTCTCCAAGTTCTGCGTTGGTAGTTAGTATATAGCTAGATCGAAGTGTTTACGAAATCACATCTAAAATCAATGCACAGATACATTAGTATTTGAGAGATCCAACCATTCTTGCTGAGAAAATGGAACCCGTTTAACTTATAAATATATAGACTCAAATAAATGAAAAATCAAATGGGAGCAGCACGAGAGATTACTTTCTGAAGAAAAGTGTAACTTTTTATTTAATTAAATACATGTTTTCCTAACCTGGAAATAAAATAGAGAAGAAAAGATTTGTCTCCAATTCCATCAAAAGTAATCTAACGCCACGATTGCCACTGTAGCAACGGCCGACGCTAGGGAACCAGTAAGGAACACCCAATCCCAGCCTATTGTCCCAATCAAAACGTCAACAATGATTGGTTCCAGAAGAACTAGAGGGATGTTTCCGGAGCGTATTAAGCCCATATTGGAGGCGACGTTGGTTTTCCCGAACTCGTTCGCTGCCAACAAACTGAAGAGCATCGTGTGAGGGGACAAGCCCATGCTCTCTACTACCACCAGAACCATATACACCCATGGGCAGGTGTGGAGCGCTATCACCATCAGAGCCATAAACAGGCATGAACCACCGTTGAAAATGACGTTTGTGCAGCGGATTCCGATCGTGTCACTGGCCATTCCCACCAATGGACACACAATAATGGTTCCGATGCTGCTGATGATTCCAGTTGTCACGAACATTGAGTCATCGGAAATTTTCTGTTCTCCATATTCCTTGTATACGTTCAGATATATGAAAAAGGTGTGATTTGATGTCACAAAGGCAATCCACACAAGCCAGAATCTTGCTGTCTTAAGCACGTCTCGAGAGGATAGCTCTGAGTTTAGACATGTATCTCTGTCAACACAGCCTTGTGGGTGGCCATTCCTTGGTATTTGTTCTGTATTTGATGAACCATTCAAAGACAAACTGGATGCGCATATTTCATCCTTAACAATCTTATCATGTCTGTAATTATCATAAGATTGAGCACCTGAAACAATTAAAGGCACTTCTTCCTGCATTTCGTCTGGTGTGAGTATTTGGCCTGTAGCATCATGACTGCTTAGTTGGCTAGGAATCTGCTCGCCATTATCTACTGATGTCTCTACTTTGTCCTTGGGTAAGACGTTGCGACTCCCAATATACATGAAAGCAGTACCATTATAATTCGTATCAATTCATGATACCCATCAATAGAAATAAAATTGGAACTCTGTTTAAAAGATCCTTGTCGGAAAATTAAACTTTGTTCTCGACTTTGAGGTCAGGTTTCTTTTTTGGGTTAATCACAGCGAATGCCGCGCCTATGAAGAGACTTGCTCCAATGGTAAAACCGGCAGACATGATTCCTGTAGCCAGTCCCCCCTGAGTTGGCATCGTCTGCAACAACAGCTTCACAGTCAAAGCATACACGATCCCCACAGAAGCTCCTTGTAGACCTCCGAAAATCAGGGCCAACGCTAACGGTTCATCGATGATGAAGTACACGCTGATAAAAGAAAGAGATAACAGTATATCCCCGCCTAGCAGGCACGCTTGGATTCCGAAACGATGCTCGAGTGGGCTGGCGAATATCATGCCTAAGATGTAGGTTGAAATGGACACTGAAACCGTCCATAGTGGGCTAACATAGAGGCTGATTTTCTCTCTGTGGTAGTAGTAATAAGAGTCTACATAAGGTAAGAGATTACCAAAAAAGCAGGAGATGCATAGTGGCAGTGCGTTCAGGGTTGCACCAGTCAAAATGAGTAGCTGTCTTTTACTTAAATTCATGTCACTTGAAGTCAATAACCTGGAGAAAATGGAATAAAAAAGTAAGCAATTAAGACTAGATGTTTATACTATATTAATTGGTCTTTTCAAGACATCCTTTATGAGCGCTGAACCCTATTCTTTTCATTGTTTTGCTTTATATTTCCATCAAATGCCATTTCTTTATTCGGCCCTCCTCTTTTTATAATCACATTTTAACCTTGCACTAAAACCTTATCGACATTCGGCTCCAGTTCTCTACTCTCACATCTTAGCCCCTCGACCTTTCTTTATTGCTCCTTCTCTTATTTCTCTCTTTCGATTTTACCATCCGTACATTAAGTGGGTATGTGCTCACTGATACCAGCGATCGGAATTAAAAAATTATGTCTATTAAACAATGTTTGTAAGAGGAGAAAAAACAATTTCATTGAAATGTAGAGATGGTTGCCAAGATCTCGCTTTAAGGCATCGGAGCTTTTATCGATGATCAACTGGATAAAGACAAGAAGGAGGGAATGTTTTGTTTTCTCGAGTACATCTTCATTCTGTGTTATCTTGGATTCTCAACTAAAGAGATGATTGCTATACTTGGGAAATGCTATTAAGTCTTTCTTATTGATGTTACGTACAGGTAGAATACACAATTGATACCGTTATTAACTGTCATGACCATTGATAGTTATAGTCGTGATATCGCAGTTATCCACGCATTTGTAAAAAAAAAGAACACAGTGTGAACATACAACTATGCATCTTATGTCTAAGATGTATAAACTCAGTTTGACAGTCTGCTCTATCACTGTAAAGGACTGTTCAGAAAAAAATCCAGGAGCAGTGATTCCAAATGCTGGGATAGTTCTGCTCCAATTCCACATATCACAGGCAGTAATCCGCCAAATAAGAAAATGGGCTAAGAGATGTCCAAATGCCTGCAACTCTTCACGCGTCAGTTAACCACAGAGTCTTGCGGGAGAGTATCAAGAGATCTAGCTGCAGCTATCAGATTTGCTGCACGACTCCTCTATCACATATTTACCCACTTACTGTGGAACAACCCCAAAGATGGTCAACAAGCTTCAATAATAATAAGCACATTGAAGTTGCACGCCACCACAACAAACAATCTTGAAAGTTTTCATCACAAAATAAAGCAAACATTACGTTTGCAGATGGGACTTAACGATTACCACAGATTCCTCACAGCGTAGGCCTAAAATCTCTTTTTCCGCTTAGGACATTCTTGTGTGTCAACTCATAGGGCAGCAACAAAAATGAGGAATGAACTAGTTTAATGGCAAGTTTCGACATCTCTCAAATTTGTTTCGATAATTGAAAAATGATGGTATAGATAATCTTGATACTGATGGCTAGTTTATTCTAACTTGTTGGGCTCAGTGGAGGGTGAGGCATACGGATGCAATACAAAAGTCTAAAGCCCAATTGCTCTTAATTTTGCCTTAAGTCAACTTTCTAAAGAATACTTGTTCGGATGGAGCAAGTTAGTGCATCAAGCAAACACAGAAAACGTCATTCTCCAGGTAAACCAAAAAAGTCATCATTTTTTAATTCAGCGAAATAGAAAAGTAGGCGAACAAAACCAGAGTCTTTGCTCATAGCAAACTGCAAACAGGTATCGTTGGAGCAGCCAATAGGTCACTACGCTCTCTCTTTTATTCTACACATTACTTCCTGCGTTCTCAAAAAATTCTTATGATTCACTATCTCTTCTTGTTGCTAACAAATAGGTTCTAACGTGTTTGAGCCCCTTTCACATTCCCAAATTATGTGTTAAAACTCCTATACTTAAGTCTCTCCCCACCATCCTCCAAATAAGTTTTTTTCATATGAGTTCAATATCCTGTAATTACTTCAAGCTCTCTCCTAGGTATCTACCCTTTCAATTTTTTTCCTGTAGCCAAAGTTTTTGTTCCAGTTTTAAAGTAAAATATTATTGACATTTATTCTTTTGATAAAGTTACAAAGTATTTGAATAGTTTCATATCAAGCATGAAAAGACTAAAATAAAAAGTGGTTTTCTTAAACAAGCCAGTTACCTTTTTAACTTTTGCAGACAAGTCTTTTTGACTCTTTGTTTTGAATCCGGATGGTGCCTTTAGTTTTGTTCTACCCTGATGCTCCGTCAAAAAAGTCTTTATATACGACTAGTGGTCCAAAAGGACTGCGCAAAGACATACATACCATAAACCCACCAATAATGCTAAATCGTGCTTTATTTCAATTCCAAATTCATAAAAACAATCACTTATGCTAAAATGTGCTATATTTGAACAAGCTCATTCTAGATACCACTCGTTATGGGTTTTAAGTGACATTAAAGTACAAAGCATGTTATAGATGTTCATGATCAGTGACGACTCGTCAGGCGGATCAAAAGTTAAGTAACATGAAATGGAAATCCATGAAATACATCGACATTAACTCATGATTGTGTCTGGCGGAGCCTGTCTAGTCATTGAATTATACATAATGCAAATCCATAAGTCGATGAATCATAATAGTATTAATAATGATACTACTACTACAACTACTACTACTACTACTACTACTACTACTTCGGGATCATATAGAGAAACTAGTTTGTTCACGTTCTGTAATAAAAACTTGGACAGGTCTAACTCAGCAAAGTACGATTTCTCAGTCAAGGCAAGCCGTGTGTAAAGCCCTCTGACAGGAGCTTTCATTTTTGTGAAAGCCGATGGCAGAGTGGTTAAGCACACTGGTCTTCGCCTTGGCAAGGCGATGGGTGCCGAGTAGAAGGTGCGAGTTCGATCCCCGTCCATGTCATTTGTCTAAAAATGTGTCTTTGTCTACTTGTCTTATCTGTTGGTCTAAGCTAGACCTAGGTTTGTGGCTGTCCCTTTCTAACCTATTTTCACCTTATTCCCTCAGTCGCTCGCATCATTATTTGGTCCCTAGGTCTAGCTCCGTCTGTTAAAGCCTCTATAGTTGTTGGCCTGCTTCTCTGTATCATATACTACTACTACTACTACTACTACTACTACTACTACTACTACTACTACTACTACTACTACTACTACTACTACTACTACTACTACTACTACTACTACTACTACTACTACTACTACTACTACTACTACTACTACTACTACTACTACTACTACTACTACTACTACTACTACTACTACTACTACTACTACTACTACTACTACTACTACTACTACTACTACTACTACTACTACTACTACTACTACTACTACTGGTGGGCGCGGTGGTCCAGGGGTAGAACATCGGCTTCCGACGCAAAAGGCCCCGAGTTCGAATCCTGGCTGTTGCGTTCCCTACTGGTTGGGTCAGTGTCAGTATAATGTGACCGGCTGAGACAGTAGTCATGGTATCCCCACCCTCTCTCGTGTGTGGCAGCACATAAAATTGTCAGACATCCGTCTTGGGGCCCGTCTACAATATAGCCTTTATAGTGCTGCTGTTGGACGTTAAGCCAATCCAAAAACAACAACAACAACAACAACAACAACTACTACTACTACTACTACTACTACTACTACTACTACTACTACTACTACTACTACTACTACTACTACTACTACTACTACTGCTGCTGCTACGACTAAGTCCCAAAACAGGAAGTGGCCTCTTGCACGCCGAGACTTTTCAAGATCTCTTGTGTTTGCAGGTTGGTCGATCATGGCCAAAGTACAATAACACATTACCACATCTCCTAGTTTGTGGGAGAGGGCTCGGCTTATGTTCCGGAGGTATTTAGTTTGATCCTGATGGGACCGTCTCATTCCCTACTGGTACTGGTTGGGTCAGTGACACTACCTTGTGATTAGCTGTGACAACAATGGTACTTGTATCCTCTTTTGAGACATCAGTCTTTGGGCCTGTTTACAATATGACATAGATGCTGACAGTACACTGT
This sequence comes from Elysia chlorotica, assembly GCA_003991915.1. Classification (NCBI taxonomy): domain Eukaryota; kingdom Metazoa; phylum Mollusca; class Gastropoda; family Plakobranchidae; genus Elysia; species Elysia chlorotica. Next base: position 141,421 of record RQTK01000261.1, read on the forward strand.
TAAGAAATAAGAAATGAACAACCATTAAAACATTGAACCCAACCAAATCTTGCCGTTGCCATTCACTCAGCAGTCTGTATTCTTTGATCTCTTTATCCACCAGTTTGCGCAGTATTAGTTGTGCAGTCCAAGGGCAAAGAGGATAAGACATCTGTGCTCCAGTATTTCGTCTTGCGGGGGACCAGCGGATATTCAAACCCGCACCCTCCTGTTTTTCATCCAAACGGAGCTTACACCCTGGACTATAGTTTTTACTGTTTTCAAGAAACCTAAGTTCAGAGTCTGAGTTTAAAGCAGGTTTGTAAATGTAATAACAACCTAAGCGCGTGCTTCGATTATCTCATGAGATGGGTAGAGTGAAACATGTACAAAGGGAGGCTACCCTGTAGTAGCCAATGCCGATGTCTGCTCTTTAATCATCATCACCTCCCTTTAATGAAAATTTTTATTTAATTTATTTTCGTCTTTCCGTGTTAGGATATTTCATTAAAGGGAAGAGGATTTGGGTGGATGGGTATCCTATGCCGTTTCTCTGCAAAATGTTATACTTCATTTTTGTTGCTGTTGAAAGAAATCTTAAAATTTTCTTACACTGACTCACATAAATCCGCCCTGTTCGTTCTGTTTGCACACTCCATGCAATTGAGGGAGAGAGATAGAGAGAGAGAGAGAGAGAGAGAGAGAGAGAGAGAGAGAGAGAGAGAGAGACCAACTACAAATTAGAATATGAATGAAAAAGTAGATAAGGCAAATCTGACATTGAGTTGGTGTGAGATAATGTCTCTGGCACATCATTAAATTACATCCAAAGAAAAAGATGCATAAGGTACACACAACAGAAGGTCAAGAGATGACTGTTGGAAAGAGGTAGATGCCAGCATAACGTTGACAAGGGAGTTCCAACAAGTGGCAACAAAGCCAACAGAAAACTAACCTTGTCAACAGAAGGTTTAACCTCGTCAACAGAAAATTCGACATGTTCAACAGAAAGTTCTACCAGATCAACAGAAAATTAACCGTGTTCAACCGAAAATGTAACTTTTAAAAAGAGTGCCACCTTGTCAACCTAAAAACTAGTCATGCCAACTGAGAGAGTTAAGGACGCGCTTGGTGTAGACGCGGAGGAAGAGCTGTCGCTTCAAAAGAATCCCGTCTAGTCTAACTTGGGAGACTTGGTTTGATCAACCAGTGGGGTCTGGTTTGGTTAAAGTGTCGATGCTCGATCATAACGTCAAATCTGATATGTGAGACCTGGGTAAAGGGCATTAAATCTTGTATCTTTAAAAATAATTGTTTGCCTCCCTTGTTGAAGTAGGGCCTACTTGTAAACCTCAAAATTAATGATGTTTGGAAAAAAAGCTAGTCGACATACGTTTACTTAAAATTTTAATTGTTGTTGAAGTAAAATTAAGTTTTTGCTAAGTTGACGCATTAGTAATTGTTGCAGTAGTAGTAGTACTAGTAGTAGTAGTAGTAGTAATCAGTAGCAGTTGTAGCATCAGAAATAGCAGCACCAACAATACAGCAGAAGCAACAGAACCAGGAGCAAAGGCAGTATGGTGATGATTTAATTGAACGACGTCGACACTGTTTGATACGATTTTAGAAAATCATTTATCAGCGTCGTTTATACTGTTTGTATAAGAGAATTTTTTGTCTGAAGAGCAATAAATCCTACATATTTGTAAAATGATTTTTTACTTCCCTTGCTATTGAAAACCTTGATCTATGTTTGGTTAAAAGAAAAAATTCGCACTATTTTACCTCAAGAAGCTATTTTCTTGTTGTATTGATATTATTTTTTTTTCCATTTAAGTTGATGCGGTGCATGCAGTAAAAGCAGTAGTAGCAGCAGCAGCAGCTGCAGAAGTAGCAGTTCTTGCTTGATATTTACGATCTGTAGTATTTTAAGGTTTTTTTGTCTTTCCAAGAGGCTCTTGTTATTCCAAGTTTCATACCTATACATGCATGTCGACCAAATTGGCCAATTTGCCTAGTTTGGTCTTGTTTGAACCAAGTAAGGATCTACTTTAGTTTAAAAAAAAATTGTTTTTGCCATTCTTATCCTTTTCTTTCTTTCTATTTCATTTTTTTCCATCTTCTGTTCTGATATGATGGCCCAATTATACACAATTTTCAACTTGTTCCACCCTTTTCCCGTCAATAATTACATTTTTAACAGGTTTTCTTTTTTTTTTTTTTTTTAATAGTTTTTGTTTTCTTAATTTTTATTGGGAGGCCATATTTTTTACTTTCCTCTTTTACTACTGTAACTAGTTTTTGGACATCTTTTTCACTTTATGCCACATCAAACTTATAGTCCTGTAATCTGAAGATTCGAATACATTTGGTTTTTTGGGAATTAGAATGAAAACTGAGGTTCTTAATTCATCTGAGATGAGTGATGTTTTCTGTATTTCAAGATCAGATGGCCACACGCATAGATGCGACGAGCAGGTAACCAAACATGGTTGGGCAACCATATTAGGTTCTAAATATCAGGATAATAATAATAATAATAATAATAATAATAATAATAATATTAATAATAATATTAATAATAATATTAATAATAATATTAATAATAA
>RQTK01000261.1:150496-165496 GCA_003991915.1 Elysia chlorotica
GTGTCGTTCAAATGAATAGGGGCCTACCATAATTTTATTTTGGGCATCTATATAATTCCATAAGATAATTACTAATCCGTTCAGTTTGCTCCTACCCAAAACGCTCTAGACTAATTATTGAGGGCTTAGATCGATATTTTCAATATATTTCAAAACTAGTAGAAAATAATTCGTTGTTTAAAGACATTGGAAATTAAAGACGTTGATTCGTGGTTGTAAATTCTAACTCCATTCGATTAAAAACCCCTAGATCAACTGAAATAAAAGATAAAAGAGACGAAAACAACGTTTTTCTAGCGACCCAACCCCTAACCCCCTCACCCTTCCTCACTACTTATTTTCTCAGTTTGCCTCAAAGTTGACTTGCCTGTCTCTCTCTCTCTTTCTGCCTGCCTGCCTATCTACCTGCCTGTCTGTCTCTCTGTCTGTCTGTAAGTCAATAATTTCTTTTTGTTTTTGCTATTTCATGGCAAACTTAAGTACGGTTGCACTATTAAATAAGATAATTGTGCAAGAGGAAAAGACTGAAAGCACCGAGGAAAAATATAGGCCTATGTACATAATATTTTGCCTATACAATCTATCTAGATTATTCTCTCGCCGCACCACCGGATTTTCCCGTTCGTCACACGCTCACAAGCGAAGTGCGACGTCTTTAGAGACGAGGGAGAGGCAAAACTTATGAAACGAAAACAAGGCGTGACCTAGATTTTTACAACCCACGTAAACAGGCGTAGGTTAATTTTAGCTCAAGTAGCACGAGAATGTGACGACGTAAGTTACGTAAAAGTTCATCTATATAATCTGATTCAATGCTTGTGGTAAACATTCTGCAGAGCACTTTTAGCTGAACACACGCCAAGCTCTCTCAACAGACGATCTAGTGAAGTTCAAACTGTTCTGTTCAATTTAATGAAATTATTTACCAAAGACATTTTCTCATAAACTTCATGACGCTTTACAAATTTCGACAAAGGAGAAGGAGGCACATTGATCTTCGTATTATTTGCACCTTTCAAAACTGATTCTATATCATATTTGGAATTAACAGGTGAGGTTCTCTTATATATAATTTTTCTTCGTACATGTCAACCATATTTTATCATACTGGACGGTGTTTTCTATTGTTGTGTGTCAGCGTAATTGTGTGTTTATATTTAAATACTTATTCTTTATTAGCTTTACACTGATTGAAATGAATATTGAGGTAGCCAAGTGGCCCGCAACTTGATGATAACTCTGTATCTTTTTAATATTAACTTATAGGATTCAAATATTTTGGTCCTAGTCTCATTATAATAAGATTTGGGGGTAACATGGAGACTTTCACTGGTATTATTTTGCACGTATTTGTACACATGTTCGAGGGAATAATGAGAGTTTATTTCAAATACTCTTTGTATAATGTATAGTGAGTGAATAGTTGCCTTTTTAAAATATGAAATGAAAGTGGCCTACATCTAATAAAAAGAGGTGCGAAGTTCATGTCAAATCCTGTGTATGTACATACTCCTTTATTATCATTTCTCTATTTTTTTGCTTAAAACAAAACCACACAAGTTTGCAAAATATATTGAAACTGCATTTGAACATGAAACTAATTCGTGATCATTTTATTTTGATAAATTAGTGTGAGAAAAGTGAAGGCTACCTTGCATTACAACTTTTGTTATGTTCTTGAGATTATGAGTGGATTATAAACGATTTTAACATTAACTTAAGGAAATTGTATTTGTTTATCGAGCAAATACAAGTAATTTCCATGCAGCTGTTGCCGTTATGTCAACCAAACCCAGCTAATGGTGCCCGCTTTTGCCTTCTTCTGTGCAATGCTGTAACGTAATTTTTCCCCTGGTCTCTTTTATTATTGTATATGCCATTCAATAATGCAGAACAAACGTGGCCTGTTCAAACTAGATAAAAAAGAAGAAAAACAATGTGTAATGATTCATATTGAAATGGGCACAGGCTGTGCTGAACGTGACAAACAGATTACACAAAACCATAAGTAGGCCTATGCAGCGCATTATATCAAGATAATGATCGCTGTAACGTTGCATTATGAAAAAATGATAATGATAATAATTTGTTGTCTCTCCGTCACGTTGCTCTATCTATGTTTTTATGTTGTATTGAACACCGTTCATAGAGTAATAGGCGAAAAGACGCAGATTGCTGGGTTGTTGAACATCTGTCTTTAACTTAAATTTCATAGACAGAGACATTGCATACTTCTTCAGAGATTCGACAAACAAGCCTGTTAACTCAGTAAGATAAAACAGGTTCTACTACTGGTTATCAAACTGCTATAAATGGCACTTTTGAGAGCCAATGTATTTTAACTAACTCTCTGAAATCGTTTATGGACCTCGTCTTCCACTCAAGACTTATCTTGGCTATAATTAACCTTCAAAACCTTCTTTTTTGTTCTCTCCAGTCCAACAAAAGCCAGCACCATGTTGTACCAAGCGCTTGCAATATTCAACTTTGTGGTCATGATAGTATCCTTCGCCATTAACGGCCTCAATGGAGCAGGTGATGGAGGTAGGTTCATTCTACCAAGATCCTTAAAGTTAATTCGTGTGACTATAACAACGAACTGTAAAAGTCCACTTCATTAATCAATCATTTGGATGTAGAGGCCTATATTTTCGGCCTTAATAATATTAAAGGTCCCTCACTTCACCAAGCGACAAAGGAATATCCAGAAACCTTCCTATTAATCTTCAACAGTTATCTATCACTTGACCTATACATTATTATTATTATCTTTAATATCTTTTCAAGAAAAAACTTCAACAGTTTCAAGTTGTCTAACAGTAACAGTGTACGCTTGTTTTATCTCAGTAACTAACCATATTTAAGAGCATGCTGTACACTTTTTCAATATCTTTGAACTAAATCCACTATCGTGAAAATAATTTATTATAATGCTAAAATTTACACACTATTGTTTCTAGTGAACATACTTAAAAAATTGTTACATTTTTAACAGTGGTATTGAAAAACACGACGAGCGAGCTGTCCAAATAATTCCTTTATCGTCAAGAAATTAATACTAAGGTTCACTTTTGCGTGTTATTCTTTCTAGTGTAAATATGTATTTAATAAAAAGTATCATGCAATCCCCAGTAATATTCAAGAACACGACGGGCGAGCTGTCCGACTACTACTACACAGCCATCACCCCCGCCGGCTGGACGTTCAGCATCTGGGGCTTCATCTACACATGGCAGGCGCTGTGGGTCATCTACTCCCTGGTCAATATCTGCCGCAAAGGGCCTGGGGGCAAACCCGCCTTCTCCAACCCCGAGTTCATCCCCCCTGTGCTGCTCGCCCTGGCCGCGACCACTTCCTGCCTGGGCGTGGCCTGGCTCATCAGCTTCGACCGCCTGGAGCTTGAGGTCGCCTTCGTGGCGCTGCTCCTCTACTCTCTGGGCATGTACGCCTCGCTGTTTTTCTCCTACAGAGCGCTGGACCGGGCGTCGCCGTACCTCGTCCAACAGGGCAGGACCACCGAGATCTGGCTGACCCGCGGCCTCGTCCACAACGGGCTGGCCATCCAGGGCACCTGGGTCTCCGTGGCGACTCTGCTCAACTTGGCCATGGTGCTCACCTACAGCGGGAACGAGATCGCCAGCGCTGACGATGCCGGCACCGTGTCTCTGTGTGTCCTAGCCCTGGAGATCGCCGTGTTCGCCGCCACAGACCTGCTGTTCCTGGACCGGTGGAGCCGCTACACACTCACGCCCTACGCCGTGCTGATCGTCGCGCTCAGCGGCAGCCTCGCCAAGAACTACACGGCCGGCGCAAGGAACTCCGTGTTCACCATTGTCCTGCTGACTGCAGCGTGCGTGCTGGCGGTGGTGAAGGTCTGCATGACGGTCTACAGACACCTCCGCTGTCCTCGCTTCAGAACAAGTGTTGAACAGGGCGAGGAGATAAGGTTTAACAAAGCCGGACAGCTAGCATAATTCTGTCTCTTGGTTTATTGGGAAACAAAGCTAAAAGCAGGGGGAGATGATGGTGTGATACATAGGTATGGGATGAACCTGGGACAGGGATGATCGGGGGAATCAGAGATTGATGAGTTGAAGAATGGATGGGAGACTGGCGTTTTAGCCGTTAGTAAAGGAAAACAACGTTGACATACTTAAAATTTCAATGATAAAAGCATTGCCATATTTTTTTGAGTATCATCCTATCAAGTGCTTGTATATAACTCATTTGTGTAAATAATTCGTCATTATTATTGGTTTTAAAAGCGATTTCAATGTTGCGATTGTATTCATTCTTTTCCTGTAAACATGTTTTGAAACGGACAGCTGATGTGCTTTTTTATGCTAGAAAGGTTTTTAGTTACATAGCTCTAAGAAATGGTTTTAGATATGGCTTAGATAAAGGGTCGCGGTTTTAGATAATTGATTTTTATCATTTCGTTCAAAATAGTAAAATTCATCAGGACAAACTATTTAATCGCACTTAATCTTTTATGAAATAGAACTTCATTGATAAGACTTTACTTCAAACTCATGACATAAAGCTTAAGACAAGTAAAAACATCAAACTTTCGAATGTTATGCGGGATTTTTAACTATACACTTGAAGCAAATTCAGAAGAGATTCCTTTGGTGCTATTGCTATTAATGTCGTTTCTATTGTGAACTTAAAATATTTTGCACTGCTTAAAACCTTACACCGTTTATATCTTTCATAACGTTGCTTGACAAAAAATTAAAGATGTCAAACATTAATGTTGTTTAATTTTGTTACTTGTACAATAAATAAATTAAACGTTGATTGTAAATATCTGCTTTACCTTGTTTTGAACTTCTATGTAAAAATGTACTTGCATTCTCCTGTTGTTATCTGTGAATAAAAAAAGAATTAAATAATGTACCGTAAAAACTTCGCAAAAGTTCAATACTTCAGAAATCTTCTTACAAGAAAGACAAAGAGGAGGAAAAGAAAGAAGAAAAAGAAGAAGAAGAAGAAGAAGAAGAAGAAGAAGAAGAAGAAGAAGAAGAAGAAGGAGAAGAAGAAGAAATAAACACAAAACAAAATAAACCCCGCAAACAACAAAATAAACAAAATAAAAAAAATGAAAACACAATAACAAAACACAGGAAACCCACCCAGCTACAGACTAGTTATTCTAAGAATTTTGTTCTGTTCTTGGCTCATTCCAATAATTTCATGTTCGCCACAGTCGGTGTAAGCGAAAGTCACTTTATTATTATTAAATCTCTTAGAGAACTATCACCGAGTGCCTCTTTCAAAAGGTTCTTTGCACCACAAGCCCGAAACGAAAGTTGACAGTGCCAATCGAGAGGTCCCCGGTTCGAAACCTTCGAAATGCATTAGTTTTTCCCCTATTGACAGGAATCTTGGTATCCCCGCACTGTCTCTGTGTAGACGCACAGAAAATTGTCAGATGTTAATCTTGGGATCGGTCCACGATATAGCCTTGGTACTGACCTTCGACGCTAAGCAACAAAGTCAAATAAAATCGCTACCGATTTTCTTTTACTTCATTTTTTTCCTGAGTATATTTCATCTCTGTCGTAGTATCTCTGTATGTCTCTATATTTATCTCTCTGTTTGAATGTCTTCCTATCGAGAGAGAGAGAGAGAGAGAGAGAGAGAGAGAGAGGGAGAGAGAGGGGGGAGGGGGAGGAGAAAGAAAATGTTAGAGAGTATAGTTGTGCAAAACCTTCAAAGTTTCACTTTATAGTTTATATTGTGGACGGAACCCAAGACCAACGTCGGAGAATTTTACGTATTGCCACACAGAGTGCGGGGATACCATGACTCTTGTCTCAGTCGGAGAGAGAGAGAGAGAGAGAGAGAGAGAGAGAGAGAGAGAGTGTGTGTGTGTGTGTGTGAGAGAGAGAGAGAGAGAGGGAGAGAGAGAGGGAGAGAGAGGGGGGGGAAAGGGAGGAGCGAATCAGGGAAAGACAGAAGGAAGTCTAAATTTTGGATTTACGAAGTACAAATTATTAAAATTTTCGGTAACAATATCGCAGCACAAAAGATAGGAACGAATAGTTTACGACGAATAAAACAAAACTCCCCATTAATTTATGTTATAGATATAGAGTAAGAAAGAGACAGACAGACACAGACAGACTTGGAGATAAATAGAGATAGGAAGACATTCAAACAGAGAGATAAATCTCTCTCGCATTCAATATTCCCAAAACCCATTTTGTAATAATTCCCCTCATTTAGGGATGGAATATTTACTCAAAGCTCAGTTTAAACATACCCGAAAAAGAGACCGAAATTCATAGGCTAAGCTGTGCTAACACGATTGTCTAGTATTTGATGATGCGACGTTGCAACATGAAGAACTGCCGAAACCCGTCTTCATGGGGCAAAGTGATTACACCCCTCTGACGTCGGTTGATCTTAAAAAAATCAATGTTATCCCGAGAATAATTATATATATAAAAATATGTAAAGTAAAAAAGGAGAGCTGTTACATCATGATTGCATAAGGTTTGTTTGCTTTTGAAGCGCTTAGATAAGTGGATCCACGACGTTTAAAAATTGTTTGAAAAAAGATCACCCTACCGATACGAACTGTTCACAGAAGATAAGCTCATAAAAGTGACATTTCATATTGTTCTTGTTTTTGTTTTCTTGTGAAAGGAAAATTTCCGTTTGTTTGTTTGTTGTTGTTTTTTTTTGGCGAGACTGCGCTGAACAGCCCACTCCTTGTATTGTATTTTTCGTCTCCTAAGTGTTACATGGATATCTCTCTTTTTTTCGAGTATTTAATTGCCCAGAGAGATCCATTATAGTCGACTGGGTATTATGCACAATTATATGATGCGAACGTTAAGCAACAAAGAGACAAACTGATCCCTTGTAGGCTGTGGGAAATAACAAAATTAGGTACAAATCTTACTCTAGCAACAGACTACTTTCGGATCCCACTCTAGCCTTTTTATGTTTGTGAAAAACAAATGTTTAAGTTTTTTTTTCAACCAGCGGAGGTTGCCTTCCCTCTAATATATTTGTCAGCTGAGATTCTTAGGCGAGACTGCGCTGACTTGCCCTCCCCCTATTGTATTTTTCGTCTCCTAAGGGTTGTATGGCTAATTCTTTTTTCGAGTATGATTTCGCCCAGCGAGCTCTCTAGTCTCTCTGTACTATGTTGATTCAAACTGTCCCGATTCAGGACAGAGACTGGCATGCACATGCTTTGCACACGTGTGATCCTTAGTGAAATTTGTGAAGTACACTGCAGGTCGAGTCTCAGAGAACGGTCAAGGGCGAAGCTTTCTCAAACCAATACAAATGTACAAGGCAGAAAAGTTTGTGGAAATTCTCATTGTATTGAAAGTATCTGTCTGATTTTTAGAAATTGTAAAATCACCATGGCTCGACGTTGGTGAAGATCCATGCCATGAGATAATGGTTAAGTTAATAAATAAATATGGCCAGTAGTTTTTTTTTCTCCATCCATTGTTACTTCGTTCAATGTCTCTATATCGATGCGATTGAAGGGGAGAGAGATCGTTGGGAGATGTGCGATATCAAGTCATTATACTCGCTTAATCCCAAAAGCTTCGTAAACCATGCTTTTTCTATAATAATGGTAACAGATTCATGCTTAACTCACTTTAAAGACGTGTTTTACTACTAAACATACGGATATCTATTGATTAATCTAAACGGTAGCAATATCCACGCTTATGCTGTTTTAGTAAGATATATCTCGACATTACTGCACTCGGATCCTGAGACATAGGCCAGGACACTCTTATCTTATCTACGCCTTTTTCTTAAAAGGTGAAGATCCTCTACAGTGTCATAGCTGCGATGTCACGTGTCCATGAACGACATAATTGGTAGACTGCCTAAAGTTTACTTAACTATGTACCTGGCTTCCAAACTGATAGAGAGAAATCAATACTCACTGATGTTAGTCCTCAGCGTTTAAAGATATCGATGTTTGTTATAAAATTGAACCTTAGATATTTGAAAATACTGTGTAATTTATATTCTTAAATTGTATTCAAACATTAATCTACACGTTTGTTATGCTTTAAAAAATCTATGAAATGAAATAAATCAAGGAGCCACTATTACTAGTGTACTGTGCTAACTGAAATATCGCAAGCACAATATAGCCATTATTGTGCTGATGTACCGTAAATTCGAACTTTAAAATGTAGAAATTAACTTGAATAACATTAATGAACAAGAGACAAAATTGTAATGTCCGTCAGACTCTTCCCTGATCTAAATTCCACTCAAAGTCCAAATCTGATTGAATTGAATCTCATGTGGGAATGGCAGGCATTGAAACTGTGAGCAGCCACATGTTGAGCTGGTCAGATCAGAAACGATAACAATTATATAGATAAAAACCTGTCAATGCAATACACACATAAACGATAAATTTAACGAGGTTCTGTCTGACTTCAAGAAAAAGTTGTCGAGGGGCAAAAAGACCCCCACAAAACAACACCAAAAAAAACAGAAGACAGTGTTATTGCCCGACTAAAAAAATGCCATAATTGGATAAATCGCAGCTTTTTTTTCACAAATTAATGACCAGCTAAAGCGGGAGTCGTGGCATACCCGCACCGTCTCTGTGTAGAATTGTCAGACGTTATTCTTGAGACCCATCCAATGTATAACCTTACTGCTGACTTTGAACTTTTAGAATCGAACTCACTTTCTTACTCACTCACCCCGCCCTTATTTTTCCTGTTTTGGGTGGGGCCAGAGGAGAGACAATCCTTTTTTTTTTTTAATAAACCGTTTACCGATAATCAAGGGAAATAATTTAAGAGACAAACATAGACAGGGTTAACTCTCTTAGCTACATTCATGAAAAACATATAACTCATTTGTGGACATTCTGTTCAGCTTTGTTATTAAGACGATAAAGTAACGATTTCCAATACTATTTAAAAAATATTAGCTTGTTTTATCAGCTTGACAGTATTGAGTTACCCGACATTACTTACACAACAGATGCATCAAAATCGACAACTGCTTTTGTGACTAAGTGGCCCAATAGGAAGTACATTTGGATCAAATTTCGTTTAAGTACGGCTCAGTTATGTGTTCTAAAACTTTTGAAAAAACTACTCGCTTATAATTGTATACAACTGACTGCATTGAACCACACGATATAACCTACATGACCGGTGAGGTAACATCAAAACAGAATCCACTGTATCTTTTGTGAGAAGGTGGCCAAAATGTAGAGCGCAAAGCTTTTGTTTAGGAAGTCACAAGTTCGCTTTTCGATCGGGCCAATTTTCCCTGCTGCGTGAGTCTGTGTCCGTGTAATATGAACGGCCGAGACAGAAGTCCTTGTATTCCAAAGGCTTGGCACCCATCCACGACATGGTCTAGTTGTTGGTTCTGGGTATTAAGAAATCAACAAACACACGAAGCAGCTCTTTAACTAGTTAGGTGAGAAGTTCTGTTCTTCCCAAACTCGTCGTAGAAAACAACAAACGCTACCTCGCACAAGGCAGCGACGATGACAACTTTAACAACAATAACAACAATTTTATCAACAGCAAAATAACAACAACAACAACAACAACAACAACAACAACAACAACAACAACAACAACAACAACAACAACAACAACAATAACAACAACAACAACAACGACACAACAACAACAACAACAACAACAACAACAACAACAACAACAACAACAACAACAACAACAACAACAACAACAACAACAACAACAACAACAACAACAACAACAACAACAACAACAACAACAACAACAACAATAACAACAAGAACAATAAAGAAGAAGAGCTTTCTTTACACTCCAAAATTTTAACCAGTTCATAAGTCCATGTATCAAAAATGCCCCCCCTCCCCCCTCTTTTCTCTCTCTCTCTCTCTCTCTCTCTCTCTCTCTCTCTCTCTCTCTCTCTCTCCTCTCTCTTCTCTCTCTCTCTCTCTCCCTCTCTCTCTCTCTCTCTCTCTCTCTCTCTCTCTCTCTCTCTCTCTCTCTCTCAACCAATTCAGATTATGCTACAAGTACAAAAACATCTATAATTTGAAGGAAATAAGCAAAGATAACAATAGATTCAAAGATTTATGTTTTTTGTGTGTAAAAAAATCTTTTTATTAATCTGCAGATATGAAAATGTCAAAAGAGTTTCATACTTAATGCAGTAGTTGTATCCAACGCATTGGCAAGATTGTAAAACCAGATTTGAAATATCTATTTAAAAAGCATTACTTAGAAATGGTTTTGTCAAGCGAGTCAGACGATGAATTGTCTGCCAAATGGACATATAGATAAAGCAGTTTACCGATCACAGATTTAATGATATTTTTATAAAAAGAAACAGATTAATGTGTTATGTTATATATAAATTATATTTTTTTCGGTTGCATAAATAAACTTCAGTTTATGTACACAGTCATCTGTTGTTTTAATATTTTTATTTAAAATCCGTATTGAACAACTCAACGTTCAATACACAAATAACATTTCATCTTGTGGGGTTAATGATGCTAATAACTTAATGGCAGTCTAGTCATCAAATCAAGTGAAATATAGACACATTTGTGAAGTTTTCATCCTCCCAAAACAATTGGCTTCAAAAACGTAAATTTACATTCAGCACTTGGGGGCTTCAAGACGATATAAACTGATCGACATGTACCCTGTTGGGTGCCTTATCATGACTTTATTTATCATAAATCTCTTTATTGTAAAAACGAGGACGAAAAAGATTCGATAAAAAAAAGTATAGATCAAGCATAAGGGAGAAAAACACCCAACATTTTTAATATGTTATTTTCGTGAAAGAGAGGATCTTTAAGGAACCATAGGCAAAGTTTTAAATCCCACAACACTGTAAAAAGTGAATATTCTATCAAAGACACGATTTAATATCCCAGTTTCTTTTTAAAAAAAAGATAAAAGGCATAGATTACGCAGGTTACTTGGAGTATTAAAAGAAAAAAAATCTTTGAATTGATGGAAGCAGTAAGCATTTTAAAAAAGGGAAAAATGCGTAATGTGTAACAGAATAGGGAATTTTTGTCAGTATAGGACATGCATTTAAAACGTACTTTTGGAAGATGGCTTGAATAGAGTGCACTGATTATTATAGTTAATAAACCCATTTCTCTATTCATTTACATACTGAAAAGGCGCTGGGATGAAAAAAAGAAATTGGTCTATTTTTCTCTTTTTTAATGAGTTTAAAAGATATTCGTTTCAATAAAAAATAATTTCATTCGTGAAATACATGTCAGCAGTCTTAGTTGCATAAGCTTCTCTTTCAATCTTTCAAGTCTCAATAACACAATAAACATTCATGTTATAAAATATCACTATAATTTATGTAAAGTACCATTGGTTATATATTTAGAGGTTCTTAAAAATTGAATTAGCAACGGATCTCAGCAAGTAAACACATGACTCATGCATTGTATTATATCATAGCCGACGGGTCTGGGACCTCTGTAGCAGACAGCAACTGGATCTAAACCCGAGCTATAACAATCACGAACACTGTTAAGGTCAAACAAATTCTTGTTAATACCAGCGAGCCTCGTCTGCAATACACGATCCTTCAAGAGGAAATTGTATTCAAGCATGCAAGAAATTCACGTTTATCGTCTTATCTAAATGTATTGATTAAAACAACCCATATTACTATTGCGGGCTAATTTGACTTCATGCCATAACATATTGTTATGGTAACTTTATTTTACTTTTGTGTGTGTTGTGTTAAGCCATTTTGATCGCAAGGTTACTGGTCTCAAGGCATTACCCCCTGTTATAATAATTGTTATTTATTTGAACACAAAGAATGGAATGCTTGGAGTTGGACTACGCCCCGCCCACTTATCGCCGTCTAGTATTCATGGGCGGAGGGCGTGTCTTCTGGGTCTGACATCTGGGTATGTGTCGCTCAGCCGCCGTCTCGTTGAAGGTCCGCCCACAGTGAGGACAAGGCACCAGGTCTAGGTTCTGCGACGGAGGGGGCGGGGCCAGATCTCTCACATCCTTCCCTTCCTTCTCGTACTCTGTGACTTTCTTGGCATATCGCAGCGACTGGATAAACTCCTCGTGCTTAGCCCGCCAGTTGGATTTCTTTTTCTGTGGAGTGAGACAAATTCGTCATCTTAGATAGGCGGAATGGTAGACTGATTTACTATCTCATGCATGTCCATATTGTTTAGGAGTCTGATGGTTCTAAAGTTATCAACAACTGTTATAATTTCACTCTAAAAAGTCCAGTAAAAAATAAGGACCCAAGGAAGGCTTTTCCTTAAATGATTTGTCATACCATTGAAAATGAGTCTTTTACTCAAGTCGAGGTGGATAGGACAGGGCATCGAAAAAAAATGTACACATGGGCACTTTTGTGATATACACTTTTAAATCGTAAATACATACATACACACACACACACCTAGATTAATTTTTATAATTACGGTGGAATCGGTACAAAAAGGGACACAACAACACAAAAAGGGTAATTGGTTGAAAGACGAGCAATGCTACTCACGGGCGGCTCTGGCTTCTTGTTCTTGCCGACGTACTTGGCCATCTCCGTGCCCTCCACCCGCTTCATGGCGGCGTTGAACTCCTTGCGCGGCCTGTTGGCCTTCACGCAGGCGTCCTGGTGCTTCTTGAGGCGGTCCTGGGCGAACTTTCGGCCGCACTGCCTGCACGGCGCCAGCGAGGCCACCGAACCACTGGCGTCGGAGGAGGCGGCGGCCTGCAAGTAGAAGCTGGCGTCGTTGCCAGCCGCCGCAACGGGCTTCTCGTCAATGGGCGGGCCGTTGTCGGACCTGGCCCGGAACGTGTCGTTTAAGTTGAATTGGCGTCTGGGAGATACTGGAGTACTGCTCTTATTGTCGTGGTGGTCTGGGTAGTCCGACGCGGCCGAATGCTGTTGTTGTTGTTGTTGTTGTTGTTGTTGCTTCTTTGCTAGGCGTCTGTCTTCCTCAGCCTGGCGTTTTGCAGCCCTCCTCTCCTCCTCTTTCTTTCTCCTTTCGTCCTCTCTGTTTCTCTTCTCTTCCTCCCTTTGGCGCTGTTCTTCCCTCTTACGCTCCTGTCTTTCGTCCTCCTCCTCTTGTTTGCGTTGGCGTTCTTCTTCTTTCCTTCTCTCCTCGTCTAGTTTCTTTTGCCGAGCGCGTTCGGCGGCCTCTTGCTTTTTCCTCAAAGCTGCCTCCCGTCTCTCCTGAAACAGTGAGATAAACGGAGAGTTTATTTTAGTGACAAATTTAATGACAATATTCAACATAATGTGGCATATAATTATATATCTTCATCCCGAAACTCCCTTCTATTTAAAAGACCCACAGAACGTACTATGTACTTATTTGTACTTTATTTCGTTTTTTCAAAGATGACATATGGTGCTTTTTGTCACAGAACCCTTAATTTGTCTCCTTTATAACAATTCCAAACCAATCAAATTTAGTAGAAAAAAAGTTTTTTGGTAATATCTGGAGGTTTTACCTCTGAAATAAACCAGCGAGTGACCACAAGAAAGCATAAAAAAAGGAAACGGACGAAAATTATGAAATTTAATAGACCATGTCTGAAATAAACCAAAGCAAACTATTGAAACCTAAAGCACCAGGCATAAATTGGTTTAGATACGCATCAAAAAAAAAGAAAAAAGAAAATAAATAGTTACAAAAAGACAAGATCAATCACACAAGAAATTCCATGCAATGAAAGTCGGTGGTAAAATGAAATGACATAGGCAGAAACACAGATGCAAGTGAAATATACATGCCCATCTCTGGTCCCTACTAGTCGATCATGCATTTGCTTTACATCCCATCGGTTCCCCTTCACAAAAACTACGTGCGGAGTCAGTGTGTGTGTTTTTTTTTTATCCCGCCTGAATTCATGACGGAGCACCAACTGGGGATTGAATCTTTGATCTCCTGTGGCGCTCCTAGTGTTCTAACTAGTAAGTCCCATTGGCACTTCTTAAATAAACGTCCACTACGATTGTCACAAATATCATAAGCATAAAAACATAAGCATTACGTCCAAATCGTTCATAATATCCAAACCATTTTATTAGATAATGCCGTAGGGAGAAACTCCCTTCATTTAAGCGCTTTGTGAATAACAAACAACGAATGTTGGGGGTTCCCAAATAGTTTTATTTGAAAGAAAATAAGGAAAATTTATTTTGAATCCATTCAAGCGAAACATTTAAAACCAGAAAACTACCCAGAGTTCCATCATACGGATTTGAAACTTGCCTCATTTTCAAAACTTTATCATGATTGTATAAATTGTATGTTATCCCCTCTTTATCTTTTCCCTTTGTTCCTTTTTTTCTCTCTCTTTCATTTCAGACCAATTCCAATCACATCAATGTTTCAAACAGTTTATCGCGTCCCCCGCTGAATGCCCCGGCCCGTGGGGCCATTAACGCGAGAGGAGTCAGGGCTTGTTTACTCCCTGCAGCCTAGCAACGCATTCAGTGTCATCCTTCTGTTGATACAGACCGACTGACATTCGGCGCGATAGACACTAAATCGGCTGACATTCGGCGCGATAGACGCGGCCAGAGAAGAACTGCTACCCCCATCCAGCAATCAAAGTCGACATTTTTAGGCTAATGTATTCGAAAATGCGTAGAATACGTTGGGGAGTTCGAGCGGCAGGTTTGTAAGAGGCGCCAACAGAGTGCGTCAGCACTCATCAACAATTAAACAATGCCTACTATAATAGAGATCGTGCGGTCCACACGGAGATAAGGGATGGTATAATTAAATAAGTACCGTAGATATTGGGTTTTCCCGTAGCTCATTGCCTCCGTAAGTCTATGATAGAGCCATGGTTGGACGGCGGTGCAGATTTAGTTACTTATCGCCTTTGTTTATTATAGGCCCGGTATCGCAAAGTCTTATATTAAATGAATGGCTCCGTGATATTGTGGCGATACAGCGTTCGCGCCCATTTTCACATTTCCACAACAATACATCTGTTCAGGTCTTTGTAT
>RQTK01000261.1:173406-202503 GCA_003991915.1 Elysia chlorotica
TAATAATAATAATAATAATAATAATAATAATAATAATAATAATAATAATAATAATAATAATAATAATAATAATAATGATAATGATACAATAATAAATAACGAAGCATAATTATTATGAAGTACCTCTTCTTCCTCTCGCTCCCTCTCTTTTCGCAAACTTTCCATTTCTCTCTGCTTTGCAGCTATTTGTTCCAGCAACGCTCTCTCTTGCTCCTTTACAGCATCCTCTTGCTCGTCTACCTCGTCTTCGTTTTCCTCGGGAATGCCGTCCTCTCCTCCATCATCATCATCTTCATCATTGTTGTTGTCTTCGTCGTCGTCATCATCGTCATCCATGTGGTGAAGCTGTCCATTGAGGCGATTGAGACGATCCCTGTTATTAATAACAGACCTATGGTGCCCATTTTCTTTGTCATTATTCTCTTCCTCGTGGACTTTCTCTGGTTCATCCCATGTCCCATCATACGCTTTTTCAGCGTTATCGCCGTTGCCTAACTTTTTGAGTCGTTCTTCTCTCGCTTGGTTCTGCTCTAGTTGCCATTTCTGATAGTCTGTGAGTTTTCCGCTTCCGTTTCGCCCGCCACTTCCGTTAGAAATGGGAGTTGCTTTGGGGACAAAAGAGCGTGGTTTTCCAGCGACTCGGGGATTTCCCTGTTTTTCACCGGCTGGCGGGTGCGGCTGTCTTGACTGTTGATGCTGCTGCTGCTGCTGAGGTTGAGGATGACGTTGGTTGTTGTTCTGCTGCTGATAATGACTTTGCTGTGACTGCTGGTCTGACTGAGGCGTTTTCTTAGCTGGATGAACATACCGAGGCAAGGAGGACGGCTGATGTGGCTGGCGCTCCTGAGCACTACGGCCGTTTGCTGTTGGCGGTAGAGGTTGGTGCTTAATCAACGCAGGACGTCCGTTAAAAGGATTTTCTGTGCCTGAGCCTGGGCCTCCTGTTGGGTGCGGGTTCTGGTTCCTCAGGGGAATCCCCGATCTACCCGACGGTGCACCACTGTTGGGCTGATGGGGACCGTTATTGTAGATATTGTTATTACTCGTGGTTTCCGTCGCCAAAGAAGTGCGACGCTGAATCGGCGCCAACGGCTGGGCTCTATCCCTGCCCGCGCTGCTCTTGTTGCTGTGCATCCCTTTGTTGTTGACGTTCCCGCTACCGGTCCTGTTGGACCAGCCGCCGGGCGAGGAGTAGCCCTTGGCCTGCTTGTAGTGCTGGTCGATGCTCGGGACGCGGGCACCGGACGCCTCCATACGACGCCTCTCGTTGAAGAACTCGCGCACGCTCTTGCCGCCTGTCGGACTCCCAGCCCCGTTTGAGTACTGGTCTCCGTTACCTAGGAAATATGGGGGAGAAGGAAGGAAAGGGTAGGGGGGAATGGTGAAGCTTTTTCTCAAATACATGTACATGAATAAAAATAATTTGGTTAGCACTAAAGATATTTTTGTGGGGCTAGCTATCTTATAAATCTTATATAGAGTTCTTTTAAAATACTTGGAACGGTCTCCACATAAAAATGTATAATATAAAGTGCCAATCACTAATCAAAAATGTTTTATGAAGTTTTATTCCACGATATCTGATTTGATGTAACATACAGATGTACTCCGATGTACAGGGTAAATGCGACTTAACCCTTTAAAACCAATTATGCAGTTGGAATTGCCTTTTTCTTGACTCGTGACAAGAAATACCACTATTTCCTGACAATGTTATTTGGCGAGCTCCTTTTGTTTACAATAATTGGAATAACTCAAAATAGAGAGTATTTTTGCTTTCTTTTCACCTCTTAAATCCTGTGATGAATATCTTTACGCAAAAGTAATTACTGAAATGTATAGGCAAATCACTGGTAATAATGCTCGAAGTTTCAGTACGTTATATGTGATTCTCATAGGCTTACCCGCGTGTCCATTCTTTGTAAGCCTCATCAGAGCTTTTCTCTGGTTTTCCTCATACATATGCACCATCTTTTCCTCCTTCTCTTTCATAAGTTTCTTTTGGTAGTCCGCCCTCATTTGCTCTAATTTGGATGGCTTTCGGTCACTGTAGCCACCCATACCGCCATTTTGATCCAACGTGCGCATGATTGTCACGTGGTTTGCGGCGGGATTGATCCTTTGTGGCATGTAGAGATTTTTGGACTGGTGTACGAGCGTCTTCCCTGTAGGCTAGCAGCAAACCTTTACTCCGATGCTTTTCTCTCAAGAATGCTGCGTGTGTAAAGTCTCCTCACAGCTGCAAAGATAAAGATAAAAAGGTGTACATCTAATAATTATAAAGATTATTGGGAACACAATAATTCACAAAATTCAAAATAAAACATTTATACTTAAAAAGCAATTAACAACTTTAAAGTTGACAATAAGGTAAGAACTTTTAATTGTTATAGAAGCAAAAGGAGAATACAATGATATGTAAGAGATCAGCTTCGATATTAAAAAAATTAATATCAGTACAATGTATAACGGACCCTGAGTTTTTGTTGTGTTTTTGTATTATGAAGGCCTACACAATGTATTCACTATAATGCATACTTTTATTAAGTTAAAAGCTCACCACTTTACAACACCCCCCCCCCCCCCACCACACAACACACACAAATAAATAAAACCCCTCCCCTTTCCCACCCCCCCCCCCCCCCCACACACACACATACGCGCGTACAAATAAATAATTTGAATATCGCGAGGCTGTATTCCCTGTGCACCACAATGGCATGTAACCTAAGCGCACATAACCATAATTATGACATCTCAGGATGTAACCCATTCCACGACATAAATAATGCAGCGGCAGCGAACAAAAGGTTTCTTTTAGAATTAGTATATTCTATTTTGTAGTTTTACGAAAGCTGCTTATAATCGAAAACGTTTAAGCATTAATTGTACTGTCTTACAGGATTGCGTTATCGGGGTAAAGCTCTCGAGACTTACTTGGAAACCTTGACTGGAATCTTTCTTTTTATTCGAGGAATGCTATCCTACAATGTCCAGCCTAAGTGCCCCATATTTCTCAAGAAACTAGATTCTAGACAGACTTCACGATGACTGTTACGCTACAAGATCATGAATAATTGTTAAGCCTGGGAAGCAGGAATTACCAGCTCCACTGGGGGTCGGTGTTATCTTCCGATACACCGATTGCGCTTGTGGCGGTTCAGCAAAACCGTATAGATCGATAGGCAATCGATTCTACACAGCATCCTGTGACAGGAATGGTGGATAGCGGGGTAGAAAGTGGGGATACTCAAAGAAGCACCTAATTACTTTTTTTTAGCATAATTAAACCTTTAATTTGCACCTCCCAGCTAATACTATCATGAAATATAAAAGGATTAGGAAACAGAAAATTGGCAGGTGGTGATATACATAATTATTTCAAAGGAGTGTAGGTTCATGAAAGAAAAATCTATGTCGCAATTTGAAAGAAATTGGAAACAAAATACTTTTTAGCAGATTATGAATTTTATTTGACCTCTTCTCCGGTGCCTACTTTATTAGTGGTGATATGTTCCTTCATTTATCTGTTGTGTTTCTAGTTGTTGTTCCTCTCTTTGAGTAGTTTTTAAGCCAAATTTTCCCAGTCCAAAGCAAGTCATTACATTTTGTATGAATTAAGAGAATTCGTATTCGCCTTTTTACAGAAGTAAAGATAAAAGCTATTGATTTTACTATGACGCCCAAACAATTTTGTACCGTGGTATTGATACAAAAGTTGTTCTACTGAAACAACACTGTGGTCTAATATTAATGTAGTTCTTTCATTTAAGTTGTTTGTTTAAAGCCTACTTCCCAGTACAAAGCAAGTCATTTCATTGCATGTTGACTTGAGCAAACAAGTGGTATTGTCTTTTTTACACTCAAGGAAAGATTTTACTAGGACGCCCCAAAGGTTTCTGCATCAATACAGAGTTGTTCTACAGAAGCCTACTACTACTATACTACTACTACTACTACTACTACTACTACTACTACTACTACTACTACTACTACTACTACTACTACTACTACTACTACTACTACTACTACTACTACTACTACTACTACTACTACTACTACCGTAGAAATATAATACTGCTGCCGCCATTGTTGTTACTGTTGTGTTGTTTTTGTTGTTGTTGTTGTTGTTGTTGTTGTTGTTGTTGTTGTTGTTGTTGTTATTGTTGTTGTTGTTGTTGTTGTTTAGTTGTTGTTGTTGTCGGCCGTAGGCCTAATAGTTGATTTTTCCTTTTAAAAATAGTATGAAAACGATAAACTGATCAAATTTTGTTTCAACCAAAAACAGAGATCTAAGCCTCAATCATAGACACGGATGTTTACAATAATGTAGGCCTAATATAAAATTAATCTAGAACTGGTTTTGGACTTATTAAGACCCAAATTAATAATGCAATTTGGATTAGCTTAAAGCACATAACATAGATATAACTTGATCTGAATCTATGTAAGCAACTTAATCCTTTATATACACATTTGTCTATTTCAAGGCACCTAGATCTAGATCTAGTACTAGATCTAGATATATAATTACAGGTAACTTGAATTTTTTTTCTTTAGGAAAAGAGATCTACGTACCTTACAACGTTCTCTACATATCCTTTCCCGATATTCTGTCAGTCTGCCTTCAAAGAGGCCGAACACACCTGGATCTAAATATTTGAATGGACCAAAGCATGTCACCCGTCAAACAGAATCTTCACAACAAGCGGTGTATCGATCGCATAGTGAGACGCCATTGCTGTTTACAACCGTCGCTTATGGCGACGAAATACTGATTCTCAAATTGTTTGTCCACTCTGCTCCATAAAGTAACGTATCATGGTTTTAAGTTAAGGAAGTAGATTACTTTACTTGTTTCTGTTATCTCAAGGTAATAAAAAACACCATTAAAAGACTTTTTCAGTTTTTGACTTTGCGCAGCCCCTTCTAGTTTTCTTCATTACTAACTTATTTCAAATTTCTGCTACCTTAGTGTGGTGGACGTCATGAATAGTTAGGTACCGCATGCCTTGAATGCCTGCATTCTTTGTAACATATCGGACCCCCAAGGGTTGGCGCAGGTCTGTCGTCTAGCATTGGGCTAAAACACCACATTAGCATATTTATGAACAGACTTTCGTCCCAGCTTAAATATAATACTAAAAATACCAACAACAGCAACAACAATAACAACAAAAACTAAAATAAAATTAATAACATCACCACCACCACCAAAAACAACTATCAACTAGGAAGATCGGTTATTGATAATTATTCTTTTGTAAATCCAAGAGATTTAGAGAATAATATAACACCATAAATGCAATTATGTTCACACACAAAAAATACAAAAAAAAAACAAAAAAAAACAAAAAAACAAACAAACAAACGAAAAACTTGTTAGAACCACTGCAGCTTTTCTTTTCGCACAGATGCCCGGTACCAATTTTTTTATATACTGCATATAAAAATAATAGTAAAAGCGAAACTAAAAAACTGCTCCTCAACAGTCAACTGACACTGAAATACATTGCAGTAACTTTCTGTTTATTTGGCCTCTATGAGTTGGTTCCTTAATTTAGCTCTAGCTAGGTTTAGATTACGTGCTATGAAACTTGAAAGATCAGCAAGTTGGAATCAATATCACAGGAACTAGATCTAGATTCGTCTTCTACTGTACTAAATATATATGGGAAATATTTGTATTCATGAGTGATCATCCTAATTCTAACATGAATAAGCATAGCCAGGTTGTCATCTTATTGCATCAAAACTAGATCGAGGCCAAGATCTAGATCTATTAATTTATGCATCTGAAAAGACAATCTCTCTAACTAGGTATGCAGATTTACACAGACTCAATAAACCACAATGATATATTATATATACATATATAGAAGTAACACAGGAAAAAAAAGAACATGTAACTAAGTAATTAAATTATAAATAGTGAAATTGGTACTTAAAATTCTTGCTTTGAATTCAATAACTCTTTTAGGCAGTTAACATAAATATCACAATGTACCTTGAACATCTCAGCTCCATGAGTAAGGTCAAATTTATGTTGGTAACTTATCTAGTACCCCTCCGTCTATGGGCGTACATTCACATGTTACAAAGTGGTAAAAGCTTATCGTACATTTCCAATTAATATACAGGCTCTGACGCTTTAAATAGTACTTGTAATATATTTATGTGTGAGGCGAACAGCCTACTTAAGTCGGAAAATTAGTATCAACTAAGATATATATTTTAAAACAACCACACAATATTGATAAATTATGATGTTCATTCTCATGCTTTTAACTTCATTTTATAATAATATTTTAGGTAGAAATGCAATCTGAGCGGACTCACAAAAAGATACTCTCACTGTCTGCTGATGTGAAGGCCGCCATACGCACTGGTGTGGCTCTTACAAGCTTTGCTCAAGCCGTGGAGGAACTTGTCCTGAACTCAATAGACGCTGGGGCAACAAGTGTGGCTGTTAGAATTGACCTTCCCTACTTTAAGATTCAAGTTGTGGACAATGGCTCTGGCATCTCCTTTGAGCAGTTTTCATCTCTTGGGCAAAGGTAAAGTTAGCTTAAAATAAAATGAATACTATCAATAATTAATATGTAGAATTAATCATCCATGTTCTTAATTAAAAAGTATGTGACTTGTCCGTTGTCAATCTTATTATTGTTATGTGACATCATTTTGATGAAGAAAAGAAAAGCAATTTTTCACCCTACATTGCCTGTATAAATACAATTTCTTGAAATGTGTGCAACAGCAATCTTTTTTTTTTGAATAGAATGTAGTTTGGGCACACAAGACATTTTCTTCTATTTGGGTGAAATATCTAAATGATCTAGCCGCTGAGAATTTGGTTTGTGTTTTGTCTATATATTGAAACATTTGAGCAGAAAGAACATAATTTTCTTAATCTACTAATTTATTGCACTGTCAGTTTCAAAGAATTATACAACAGAAAAAAAACACAATTTCTTTCAATACAATATATAGATTTATAAAGATTTTTACCATTAATTTCAAGGAATTAAAAGAAAAATTCCTGGCTTGAAAATCGAAAAATAGACATTTTTTTGCCCCTTAGAAATCTTAACTTTGAACATAAAAAGTATACATTTTTTTAAAGTACAGACTATTTTTTGCTGTATATCAATATGCTTGTCTTTTAGGGTGAAAAAAAGAATAGAAAAAAAAATCTAAAATGCAGGTAAAAATTCTGTCTATATTGAGTCTATGCTCTTGAACAAAGCTCACTCAATAAATTGAAATATGTTTGATATTATAATCTAAATAATCCTTGTAACATTCTCTACTTTGCCTATTTTTTGCCAGATATTCTACCAGCAAATGCCACAGTGTCCAAGACCTGCAGAACCTCAAATACTTTGGCTACAGAGGGGAAGCCGTGGCCAGCCTGGCTGCAGCATCCTCCTTCATGGAGATAACGTCACGCACTGCACATTCCAGGCTCACTTACACAAAGCCCTTCCACAACGGAAAGCCAAAGGCTCTTATCCAGGCGGACGTGCCTCGGCCCTGCGCCGGTACCACTGTGACAGCATTTGACTTGTTTCACAACATGCCTGTTAGACGGAAACGCCTCAATGAAACTTTGGAGATGGAAGCAATTAGGTACAGGCTTTCAGGAATTGCTCTCATTTGGCCTCTGGTCAGTATTTCGTTGAGAGACGATGCTACGGGTCACGTCATTCTTCAGACTCACAAGTGTAGTGGAATGGCTGCAGCGTTTTCTAATATTTTCACCCCGGCTAGAGCCAGAAAGCTCATGGAGATAGAGGGAGTACAAGATGATGAGTTTAAAATTTCTGGTTTGGTGAGTATAGAGGGTTACAGCAGAAAGGATCTGCAGTTTGTGTTTGTCAACAAAAGGTTGGTCC
The DNA here is from genome assembly GCA_003991915.1 of Elysia chlorotica. Classification (NCBI taxonomy): domain Eukaryota; kingdom Metazoa; phylum Mollusca; class Gastropoda; family Plakobranchidae; genus Elysia; species Elysia chlorotica. The sequence continues at coordinate 181,305 of RQTK01000261.1, forward strand.
TAAAATCCTCTATACACAAGCAGGTTAACAAGATTCTCGGACGTTCGCTAATTCTCAAAAGGAAAGGATTGGACAGTGATATTGCAGCAAAGCTTCCTACTGTAGGGGAGGATTTTAATAAGAGCCCAACCAAGCAAGGTGACAGATATGGTATTTTTGTTATAAGCATAGAATGTCCATATAAAGCATATGATATAACATTTGATCCCTCCAAAACATTGGTTGAATTCAGAGATTGGCCCAAGCTTATTCACCTACTGCAAGAAATGCTATACCCATTTCTGAGAAAACATAATCTTCTAGCCTTCAATGAACCTATAACACCTTTGCTTCCAGTTGATTTCCCTGAGCGAGAATGTGAAGCATACAACGAAGATGCCAGCAGTGAAACTATCAAGAACCAGGCCTTAGAAATGAAGAAGACATGTTCTCAGCTACAAAAATATGGTAGGAACATCTGTGTCACCGACACTCAAAACGGTATATTATCAAAGGCAGTGTGCAGACCAAGGGTGAAAGGGCAGCAAAGTAACACTTCAAATAAATTAGATGTAAACAACAAGGATGCAAGAATATATTCTGAGAAAAATTTGAAGTCTTTGGATTCTGATGATGAACTCAGTCTGATAGAAACTCCTTTGAGGATTGGGACATCAGATGATGTCCATAGTTTTGTCCAAACTTCGAAAAAAAGTCGGGAAGAACGTGATACCAACCAAACTAAAGTCTCATTGTGTTCATCTGGCCACAAAGATACAGAGCAAATAGAGGAAGTAGATTCAACGCATTGTAAGAAAACACAGAGCATTGCAATGAAGCGTCATGAGCCAAGCTGTTCAAGAGGTGTAGAACTTGCATGTGACAGTACAAGCCTTCATAGGGAAATACCCAGCAAGGTGGGATTTAATAGTATTGAACATAAGGTTTCTCTACCTACTGCTTCTCTTCAACCTGCTTCATGTAACCAGAGCAGTAAAAGAAAAGAAATCACTCTGTCGAGTGAATGCTACTCCTCTTCACTGCGCCTCCTCAGGGAGGCAAACTTGGCTAGAGATGGGAAAGACCAACGGTCAAAAGTACATGAAATTGTCACAGACTCACTTCAGCAGCTAAGAAAATCTGCACGCAAGGCAATCAGTGAGCTGGGAGATCTTTATAAAACTCCTGAGAGAGTTACGTCTAGAAGGAAAAGTTCAGATAATATGAGCTGCAGTGACGATCCTATAGGAGCTAAATATTCAAGGACTGAGGTTCAATGCAAAACCAAATACACTGAAGATTCAGAGGACATGCCTGGTATATTTCAAAACAAAAGTAAGGTGTCAAATCATGTACATCTAGCTACTAACTATGTTGAAAAACAAAGCTTAAACATAGCAATGAATAAATCAAATAGCCAGATGACCCAGCTTAGGGATAAAGACCACAGCATTGGTCAGACTGGTTGTTGCGAAGTTAATTGTCAAAGCTCTAATAACAAACAAGATAGTCAAAAAACATCACTGATGAAAAGACCAGTACAAAACATTCTCTCATGTGGAAGTGATGAAAGTAGCATCAGGAATAATGCTGGCTGCACAAGCTATTCAGGAGATATTTCCTCAGAGACAGACAGGCAGAATGTTATTTCTGAAAATTCTAGATCCTTTCTAAGACCCATAAAAGCTACCTTGACCTCCGAGACATTCTCTGCATTTAGTGATTCCTCAAAAGAAGATGCTAATGTGCTCTCTGGTAAAACTGAAGGACAACTGAAAATGAAGAGAAAATCCCCTCAAAAACTGACCCAGTCTAGCAAGCTTGCTAAATTAATGAGAGGTGAAGCAATTGATGACGACGCAGCAGACAAAAGCAAACCTAAAGCACTGCTCCAAAATTTTCGATACAGAAGAAACAAGGAAAAGCGGGAAACGTCTGAAGTAAGTTGTATAGATACACAAAGACAAGTGACGTATGGCAAGCCTGCAAGTCAACTCAGAGAACCCAATGAACTGGACTTGTTAAGAAGTTTTAGTAAAACAAACAATAATCTACAGAGACAAAATGAAATGCTTTCTAAAAACCCAATTTCTGATTTGCTACATGAGGATGAATCTCAAATTCACTCCTGTAGGCCTACTGGTAGTAAAAATTATTATGTAGATTGCAAAAGAATGACTTCCAAAAACAAAGAATATCATACCATTACTTCAAAACAAGAAAGCTGTACCCACCAAAGTTCTGAGTGTTTGAAATCATTTTCATCCGCTTCTTTGCCATCACATAATCAGGAAAAGTTAATCCACTGTTGTCAGTGTATTTATTCCAGAAATAAGCATCTGTGTGGTCAATGCGGTAATTCATTTTCTACAAACCAAAATCTTCCTTTTGAAGATTACAAAATCCCAGAAAATTTAGTAAATGAAAAATATTCTCCCAAACTATCTGTAATTCTGAGTTTACCAATACTTCAGAATCATTCTAATAATGTAAGTGAGGAAAAATGTGATAGGAAACAAAAGTTAAGCTGTGATATAAGTGGGCCACAAGTTAACTTCCCTGACAATGATAAAGAGAAAGAAAGTTACCCTAGAGTTACTATAGACTCATCTGATTCGTCTTCACCTGATTCAAATATATCAAGCAGATCATTTGGCTTTAATCTGTCCAGTCAACAGACTCCTGCGACCTTTACAAGGAAAAGAGACTTTGATTTCAAAACAGATAGTATAAAAAATCAAAGGCAGTCTTCACCTCCATTAGTTTCCCAGGGCTTTTCAGTATCGACGCAAGCTATGGCTGCACATAATTGGTCTCCTGAGAGTGAGACAGATGAAGCAGAAAACCAAGAGAGTGTTTCGGTTTCAAATGAAAAATGCACACCAAAATCAAATTGTACAGATATTCCAAAAAAGAATGATTATCAAAGTAATTGCATCTTAACTGATGTTTGTAGTTTCAGTGAGTCCTCTCGATCTCCACAGCTCAAGGCTGCAGACAGGGATCTAGAAGCTGATTGTGCACTTGTCAATTCAGATACACCCAAAAGAGACTATTTGATGGCTCTGTCTGGCTCAGAAAGTGATATTTACCTTAAGCCACAGAACAGTGAACATAATTCTCTTTCTAATTGTTCTTCAGATATATCACCTGGAGAGTTTCATTCCTGCGAACCTCATGAAAAAGATCTTGAGAATGTTATGAATTCAGACAATAATCATTTAAAGGAAAAAGACTCTGCATTATCAAGAGACAGTTTCAATAGTTTTGAATTGGAAGATATTCCACTTCAGTCTGCAAAAGAGACTGATAATGATACAACCACAGGAGGAAGTAAATTGAAACCACATGTTTCAGAGGATCATGTAGGTACTGCATCCCAGAAACTTAATGATTCAGAGTTTGTTGACATCAGCGAAGGAAGCAAGAAAGCAAGTAATAAAATTCATCATCTGCGATATTGCACGGAAGCAAAATCAAGCTACTTCCTACCTGAAAATAAATTTCAATACAAGATTACATCACAAAATGTTTCCTCGCAGTATACAGGTTGTGCAAACGGCACAGATGTTCTTGTTACAGAAACACTGTCTCAGTCTTTGGGAAGAGATCAATTCAAAGATGACTTAGTTACAAGCTCAGTGATGGTAACTTCAGTTCCTGAAACAGAAAGCTTGACAGTTGATGTGTGTGGTTCCATAATCGCAGCCTCAGAACAGCATCATGAGCACGGGATGTCTAGTGCCAAGGAAGCTAAAGTGTCGCATCATGGTGATTACTCAATTCCTGATAGCAATATCTTTGAAAAACATACTGAATCATCAATGAACATTTATTCAACACAATCAATAACACAAAGGGTGGAAGTTGATGAAAGTTCTCAAAATAGACCCTATAGTTTGACTCTAGCACAGAAATCTTGTGACACATCTGATGCTTTGAAAGATCAGACAGATTCTTTTCCATTTTTCAGCAAGCCATTGGTATATGATAGTTCTATAGATCTTATTTCCAATAACACTAATAGATATGATTCAGGCAAAATGGCACAATCATCCTCTTTACGGGAACCTTTTGTTACAGAGTGGTCAGAATCTTTGTTTGATGACTCAGAAAAGTTGTTGGAATATGCAATAGAAGAAAAAGACAAATGTATTCTAAGCAATCTTGTTGATAAAGAACCACAAGAAGCCCATCATAGATTTTCATCATATCTAACACAAAGATTGAATAAGGAAACAGATAACAATACCAAATTTTCCACAACAAAAGATGTTAACTGCAAGAGTAATTTACCTCTAAATACTTATAAAACTCGAGGACACAATGTTGATCCTGACGAACCTTTAGAAGAAACAAATGTCTCTGATGAACAGATGTCACTGTCTAAGACTAAAGATGCAATGCCAACAGATCGTCATTGGAGTTCAGGTGATCAAGAACTGCCTGCAGTCGTGATGCCAGATGAAGATCCTATTTCTCAGATTTCTCTATGCCGTGGTCCTACAAAGGATCTGCACAAAAGTGGAAGCCCATCAAAGAAAAAATATGGATCTGTGTCTTTAAAAAGTTCTCAAAAGGCACCTCTTTCAGCCAAGTCTTTTTCTGAAGTAACAGCTGTAGAAACTCCCAAAAAGGCTATTGGTATCAGTGAAGCAGCATTGGGTTTGGGTATCTACACAAGCTCTCTATCTGCACTGAGACAGCAAGTAGTGGAGACCAGAGCATTGCAAGCACTGAATCTGTCCCAGGATAAAGCACCAAAGCTTCAAATCTCTTGTGTATCTATTAAAAATGACCGGGATGAACAGGCTAAAACTGGAGAACAAAGTGATGAGCCGGTATGCAGTTATCAAGATCATGATAAAGATATCACTCAAAATGTTAATGATTCCTCCTTCCAGTCTTTGACGACACGCAGTCATTCCAATGATCTTAACAGTGGAGAAAATAAAGATGCAGGTCTTAAAGCAAATTCAAATAAAAATTATGCTTCAAACAGAACAGGCACAAATCCTATCTGTGAAAGTGGTGAGCAAAATTGTATTGGACAAGGACATGATGGACCAGTGCTTGGTGAGAGTTCTAAAGTGCAAATGAAGGATACAGAGCCTAGACAGTCTGAAGAAGGACAAAGTCTAAAGGCTTGCTGGAGACAAGAGATAAATCATCTCACAGGTTAGTTCTTTTTGAAGGTTCGTTCTTTTTGCCTTAAAAAGAAATCTTAATTTCTTGCATTTTTATTAAATAGTGTATAAATTACACATCATAGAAATGAAATCAACCACTTTGATATAAAATAGTTCCCCAAGGTTTACATTTTTAGGCTTTTATTGCACTTATTTAGGGTCCAATTTAATATTTAGAGGATGTCTTTAAAATTAGACAAAGTGATCAATTCAAAATTACTATTTGAAAGGTTGAGGACTTAGAGGTTGATAGGAGCATTTGAATTTGTTATACATTATCTTTGATATTCATGATGTAATCCCCTTTTTTCATATTTCCAGGCGGGACCTTGTATGTAAACAATCAATCTGGGCACACAGTCTCAGAGGAACAATGGCCAGAGATGTCATCACAGTCTCTTCGAGAATTGACAATGTTTGAGACAAACACAGGTTTATATACATATAATAATAATAATAATAATAATAATAATAATAATAATAATAATAATAATAATAATAATAATAATAATAAGAATAAGAATAATAATAATAATAATAATAATAATAACAATGATAATAGTAATAGTAATAATAATAATAATTTATTGTTTAACTAAGTGAAGATGTTACATGTATGTCAATTATATTTTTTGCTCTACAATTTTACCCTGATAACCATCTATTAAAGCCACATAGATAATTGCAATCTTTATAATTAACTCAAACAGCTTGCTGTCTTAATTTCCAATATAATTATTATATGTTCTGTAACAGAGAAAGAAGAAACATCGAGCCACAAGCTGGAGGTCCTCAGTGCCAGTGGCAGAAAAGCTGTGGCTGATGTAATTAGTACTCACATCGATGAGGCAGAGGAAGAGGTCCATTCTAAATGGAGGGGAGGCAGAATCACCTATGGTATACTTATTATATATCTAATTTAAAATTCTATAGTTGTACACAGTCATCATTCATGTCAGCTTAGGAAGAGAAAAAGAAAATAATGAACATATGTATTGATGTTGAATGTAAGAAAAGAGCTATAGAATGATGCTGGATTTTACAACCACAACCAATTCTTCATGTGTGATACGCTCTTCATATTTTTAAATAGATTGTTAATGTGCTTACTTCTGCAGCCATTTAAAATGTCACTATATTCAAGTTTAACTTCAGTTATTGATGAAGAATTACCATCACTTTAAAAAAATGTTGAATAAGTTTATTCTGAAAAAATCATCACAAAGGAATTGCAAGGAGGATATTTATGTGTTTGGCGTGTGGATATCAGTTCATTTTTTTAGACCCCTACACCAGATCACCCAATGCTTTTTGTTGTTCTTTTCAGAGAAAGAAGCAGGCATGGATGTGTCTACACTGTTGTCCAAATGGAAAAATCCAATATTTTCCCAGTATAAGACTGTAAGTATTTGTTTGAGAACACTCGATCGTCAAATCAAACTATTCCAGATATAGAAAGATTATCTAATTATAACTGCAGGCTTTTTTTGTATATTTTATTTTTGTTTGACGAACAATTCTTGATCTTAAAAAAAAAGTTCCCTTTTGCCCATCTTTACAAGTCGTAAAAGATGCACACATTTTGGATTTACTCGTGTCCAAGTCTGCAAAGTTTATCACTTCTTATTCTCACCACAAAGAAAATGATAGGTAAATATACAATGAAATGCAATGTTTCAGGTTTCTATGCATTCTTTTAAATCATTTGTAGGAGAAAGCAAAGCCATCTCTCTAATACTATATTTCCTAAGTCTTGAGGAAGATTCTATGTAGCGATGTTCAATCAAAAGGAGATACTCTGGACTTTGCTGTTCACATTATTCTGACACCAACCTAACCTGTGCGGAAAGAAAGAGGTGGTTAGAAAATGGCTGGAATGAGCGACCTTACAAAAAGAAGCATTACGCTCTACCCTTTGACCATTGTGACCACCTAGCGCATTCTTTGTTTAAATCATAGACATTGTACAATTTCAAATTGTAATGTTAGCTAATGAGTCTGAAGATTAAAATGTTCTGTTTTCTTCTCTGCCAGCCTTATTTAGAAGCAGAAGCCTGCCCTAGTACATCTGTTGCTAAGTCTTGTTTCAGTTCACTGTCCATGGTGGAATTCACAAAAGGCATGCTTGAGAGAGTGAAGGTAGATATTTATCTCGATCTATAACATTACTGTCTTTTACCATTTCTTTTACATGTTTTAAATCTTAGTCATCGTGTTGATTTTGAAGTTGTGCTGCATAATTTTCTAGTTGCTACCTGGAGATGACAAAGAACAGTTCTGACAAGTTCATTGTGCTTTTTCCTGTCTGAAGAATGGATTAAAATATCATCCATGTGGCATATGACACCATCAATGTCCCTCAGGATCTCGGACATCCGTCTTTTGAAAATTTTCAAGCCTGACGAGATTTCAAAAGGAAGGCAGTTCTTACAAAATTGTCCAAAGGGTGTCCGGAAAGTTGTATGAAGCTTTGACTGAGGATCCTGGGGCACCTGCCAAAATCCCCTTCTAGCATCTAGCTTTGTGAAAATCTTTAAGCCTGAGATACTTGCAAGATCTACGTTGACAGAGCTGAGAGTGTGGCTTTCGCTGAGCACAGCTTTGTTGAGGGCTGTGAGGTCCACGCATATTCTATCTTATGTGTGGTATGCCTTTGGAACCACTACTATACTGGAGCACCACTCAGTTGGTTAGTCAGGTGGTGAAATAACATCATCGCCGAGCACCTGTTGAATCTCCGCTCTTATTCATCAGGGATTGAGGAATCTTTTGTGTTGTGTATTTCAATTGAGTTGCCATTTCACTATTCTTGCAGTAAAACAATATGGTTTAGCATTAATTTATAATTGATTGATTCTAATTGAAGTGAACTTAAGCTTAATGAAATGAACATTCATGTATAATTTATTTTTATAACAGTGTTATATTCCTTGTGTGTGATGAATGTTTCCTTCAGGTGATAGGGCAAGTGGATAACAAATTTATTGCCTGTGAGATTGAACAGACTGAAAATAAAATGAAAGGTAAACGTACCCTACTAGTTCTCTTTGCATTAATGTCTATTACATTGAAACGGTTTTGTACGTTTTTTATATCCTGAACTTTACATCTTTTACATACGTACATATGGATTTGACTTGGTTGGATATGACTCATTTTTGTTTTTATCCTCTTTTTAAAGTTCATGTAGGTTGTTAAACTTCTGGCAGTGTACTTGAAATGAAACCTGTGCTACATATTAAATAATTAATCAAACTGTACACACATTCTGCTTTTGCTTTTTGAAGATTGTTTAACTGCAAGAATATCTGGACTAAATTGTTATTTCTTGTAAAGGCTTTAAAACAGTTTTAAATGAAGTTGTATAATTATGAACATTAAGGCAGTAAAACAGCATTCTCCAACTGTCCTATGTTGTAAAATTTCAGGCTTGTCATCACGCCTGCTTGTCTTGTTCGACCAACATGCAGTCCATGAAAGGATACGGCTAGAATACTATACTCAAGGTTAGTTTAAGTGCTTTAATATCTTTGAAGCAATTAATCTACAAAATATCTAGAAACCTATCGGCATTATCGGTGCTGTAGATAGTACACAATGCAAAAAAACAGTACTCAAATTTATCAGGATGTTTTTGCTTAACAATAACATTGTTTCTTACTTTTGTCATTTTAGACTAACCATGTGCTGAGTGAGATTTCTTAATTTTTCCAATGACGCAGCAACATTTTGTATTCTTCATAGGGCGGCTATAAGACCAGTTAAGTCATTGATATCTATAAAATAGAGTTCCCATCTTTGGTGGTGGACCATAATATTATATGTATTTTGTGTTGTTTTAGAAAGTAATACAACAATAGTAACAGGAACTACTCTAATCATTAGTAAAAATTTTTTTTATAAATATATTTCCCTTGTACTGTATTTGAAATAATTTGCGACCCATTGGCACCAATTTTCAAAATAGTGTTATCAGAAATGACGTCATCGTCAAGGACCCGTTGAATCTCCGCTTTCATCTTGTCTATCAGTGGATGAGGAATCTTCCATGGTGTAAATTTCAAAATAAAGCTTTGAGTTGTGATTTCACTATTCTTGCAGTCAAACAATGTGGTTTAGCATTCATAATTGATTCATTCTAAGTCAGCTTAAGCTGAATAAAATGAGCATTCATGTATACTTTTTTTTTACAACGATAATTTATTATTTCTTGTGTGTGATGATTGTTTCCTTCAGGTGATAGGGCAAGTGGATAACAAATTTATTGCCTGTGAGATTGAACAGACTGAAAATAAAATGAAAGGTAAACCTACCCTACTAGTTCTCTTTGTATTAATGTTTTTGTACGTTTTTTATTTCCTGAACTTTACATCTTTTACATGCATACTGTATGGATATTACTTGTTTAGATATGATTCATTTCTGTTTCTATTTAAAAAAAATTAAAAAAAAAAAGTTTATGTAGGTTGTTAAACTTCTTGCACTGTCCTTGAAATGAAAACTGTGCTACATACTACCTTGTTAAAAATTAAATAATTAATCAAACTGCACATACATTCTGCTTTTGCCTTTTGACGATTGTCTAACTGCAAAAATATCTGCACTGAATTGTTATGACTTGTAAAGGCTTTCAAACAGTTTTAAATGAAGTTGTATGATTATGAACATTAAGGCAGTAAAACAGCATTCTCCAACTGTCATATGTTGTAAAATTTCAGGCTTGTCATCACGCCTGCTTGTCTTGTTTGACCAACATGCAGTCCATGAACGGATACGGCTAGAATACTATACTCAAGGTTAGTTTAAGTACTTCAATATTTCTGAAGCAATTAATCTACAAAATATCAGGAAACCTATTGGCATTGTCGGTGCTGAAGATAATACACAATGCAAAAAAAAATAGTACTCAAATTTATCAGGATGTTTTTCCTTAACACTAACATTGTTTCATTTTTTTGTCGTTCTAGACTAACAATGTGCTTAGTGATATTTTTTACTTTTTCTACTGACGCAGCAACATTTTGTACTTTTTATAGGGCGACTACAAGGCCAGTTAGGTCATTGATATCTAAAAAATAGAGGTCCTATCTGATAAGACTTTGGTGGTGGACAATAATATTATATGTATTTTGTATTATTCTTTTAGAAAGCAATACAACAATAGTAACAGGAACTACTCTAATCATTAGTAAAAATTTTTTTTATAAATATATTTCCCTTGTACTGTATTTGAAATAATTTGCGACCCATTGGCACCAATTTTCAAAATAGTGTTATCTTATGTGCACACTGGGATTTAAGATTCTGAATTTGATCTCCTAAAATATTGAGCTTTGGTAGGTTTGTTTATTGTTGAGATAAACAAAAATAATACCGTTCAAACCACGCATGTAGAAAAGTGAGAGGAAAATTCACTCATCTCTGTGTTTTTTTCTTTCTCCTTTGTGAATATATCCTTTGTCTGTCCATGTCTCTGTGACATGTTTCCATCACTCTTTGTACTTTTCCTTCAACTTTTTTTTATTCACTATTTTATCAAATGATTTGTAGGGTATACTAGAAGAGCAATGGCTTTAGCTCTTCCATCAGGCTATTTTTTATGTGTAAAACCTAGTTTTTTCTCCCAAAATATTTTATATTCAGATATCACTCATGAAAAGAATACGTACATTGTTTCAGAATGCTATGTGAAGAAAGACAACAATGAGAAGACAGGCACACTGGAAAAGGCTGAGGTAAATCCAGTGCAGACAATTGATATGGATCAAGATGATGTCCGCATACTGAAAGCTTTTAGACGAGAGTTTAGCAGAATTGGTAAGACTGTGTTTGGTGCTTTTTTCATTTTTTTTTTAAGAGGTCTAGAGTGAGAGTTATTGTTAATCTTATTTGCTAGCGGTTGTCTTTCTTTCCAAGGATTATCTGTGGAACATAGGGCTGTAACAAATACCCTCCACTGGGCTTGATTCTGGCTGATCCTTTTCAGCTCAGCCCATGTTTTACTGGCTGCTTTTATCTCTACCTCTACCATAATAATTATGCTGACTCAAAATCAAAGGATTTAAGAAAAAAACTTTTGTATTGCTTTTAAGCCTTGATATGGATCAAAGGAGATTAAGTCAATCCATTTATAATAATGTGTTTATTCTCGTTTCTCTTTTTGATAGGCACTGGTAATTTATGAACATAGTGATGTTTTTTTTTATCATAGTCATAGTGACATTGGATACAGAGAATCGCTTCTATTCTGTTGTTCAGGTGTAAACTTTTCCCTTGACGACACATGTCGAACACTGGTGTACATTAACTCTGTACCAGCCTGTCTCTTAGACAGGGAGGCCTCAGATGTCAGGAGAAGGAGGGTCATGAGTGTGGAGGAGAAAATTGAGGTTAGTTATAAATACAAAGTAATAACATCTCTTGCCCTGGGGATTCTTTGATGATCTTTCGGCAAAAGCCTATTTCTAGATGATGTGTTCCACAGTAACTCATTGTAATTCTTCAAAAATATCTTTATATCTCTATGTAGTAGTCTCCATTGTTAACTACATCTCGAATAAAGAGAACTTTTGGAATAACAAGAGGTTTGAAAAGGAACGTTTCTCTCTCTTTTTGCGCCCTATAATTTATTTTGGAAATAACGAGAGCCTAAATTAGATAACCTTGCTAATAACGAGAAGTTCAGTTCGAAGAAAGGTCTGCTCTAAACCAATTTTAATCATAAACAATACAATTGAGAAAGATCCCGAATAATAAACATCTCAATCTGGCACCTCAAACCTGCACACACACTGTCCCAGTTCAGTCAATCTCCACACCTTCCACTTGGCGTCATTGACTGATGGTGACTTTGCTGAGAACCCCACCTTCCCCTGCAGGTACCTAAACCTTGCTCTATTATCAAAGTAAGCAAATCTGCATAGTGCAATGCTAGACCGGGGAACAGCCAAACTCATCCCTTAGCACTACATAGAACACTTGAATAACAGTGTTAAAATGATAAGGGAAATTTTCCTCTATCAATAGATTTCTCTTTGAGTTTTATTTTGGCAATAACGAGAACCCTTGCTATAAAGAGAGGTATTAAGAAAAACAAGGAATCTTGTTACTACCAAGTTTTACGGTATATCTTTAGCAACATTTAGTATTAGACTTTTTTGGGAGCTTTTGGTTGGTCATGCAAACAAATCTTTTAATGAACCATTGCATCAATCATTTCATACATCTTGTAATAATCTGATAGATGCTGTTTGCTGATATGTTTACAATCAGGGTAAATATTAATTCACCAATAATGGCTTGATTGTAAAGAAAGTGCTTAGTTCAAAATTTGTCTGTAGGTTTTTCTGTTTCACTTAACTCTATTACAGTGAAATGCTTTATATAAATATCTTTGGGACACTCTAAAATGTTTTTTTTTTAATCTCTAATGTTAAATAGTAATTTTAAAGTACAGAGGGAATTTGTGTCTTCTAAATAGTTAATATAAAGCCAAAGTTTATTTTCAACGAGTTTTTTAAGTGGTTGTCTAAATTTGTTTTTGTTATTGACTTGTTATGAAGTTCAAAAATTGTTTTTACTTTAAACAATATCCTAGAGAGCTGCCTGAACTTGAAATATTATTTTTTCTGTAGTTATTAAAAGTTTGAGTTCTTTATATTTTGCTAGCTTGATTATATAGTGACTGAAAGAAACAGATAAAAACATACAGCAGGCTAAGGATGAAGAATTATTTCAGATGTTCTTTGTTTTACTTTACAATTATTAAGAGAAAAATTGTTTGTTTTGTATTTTACTAAAAAAGTGACCCTTTCTTTCATATCTTTTGTTTTTTCACAGTGCCTCATAAAAGAGCACATTGATGTAAGTGAAGGACTCTCTATTTAATTTTCAGTCACCCTGTGCTCAAAATAAGTGCTTGCTTTGATGCATTAAAATAAGATAAAGTTATGAAGACAGAAGTATTTGACGAATTTTTTTACTCGAAATATAATTCACAAATGTAATTTCATATTTTAATTTTAAAGTGGAAGTAAGTTGAATCTTTTTGCTGAATACCCTAATTTGTTCTTGGTATAAATTATATAAGAATTTTTTTTTTAATTTGTGAGGAAAACAATAGAGCTTATCCAAGTTCTGAAACAAAACTGTAATTGTAAATAATTTTTTAAAGCCAACCTTAAGGATGGGATGATTATTCATAATTGTATCTAAATCACTGCTTTATCTTAAGTGGTGCAATAGAGCCAAAAACAGGGAGAATAGTAGTAGAAAAATGTCTCCTTTGAATTAACGTTAATGCAAGTTTGTTATCCATAAAACATGTTGAAATATTTCATGCTTGCCCACTTAATTGAATATATAATCTATTTGTCCATTGGGTTCAGATGTTAAAATCAACAAACGGAGCATGCGGAAGTCTACCTCTCACCGTTCACAAACATTTGTGCTCTGTGGCATGTCATGGTAATAGCTTTCGGGACATTTTTTAATCCATATAATTATATAATATGCTACAAGTAATGTTTTTATTAACGATTCAATGCCGCAGTCTTTTTTTATAGTAAGAATATTCTTAATTAAATACTTAAATAAATCTTAAAGTAATTTTCAGGAGCACCCACTGTTTTTCTTTTAAATACAATAGAACTTATTCACTAAAACCAAAAAATATTAATGATTAAAATGTCTTTCATCACATCAGATTTTGGGCTCCAGCACTGAAAAGATGAAAATATTGTTAACTTGGTAAGCATAATAAAGCCCCCAAATCAGATAGGTAGTTTTCTTTGTAGGGCTTTGGTATAAAAAATATACATCATCCTCTGCCTTTAAAACAAAGTTATTAATAAATGGTTTCTTCTTCAGGGGCAGTCAAGTTTGGGGATGTGCTGAGCCTCTCAGAGTGCAGAGATTTGCTGTCTGCCCTAGCGAGATGCAGTCTGCCTTTCCAATGTGCCCACGGCCGCCCTTCTGTGGCACCACTTGTGAATATCACAGCGCTTGTAGAAGAACTTGCCTGTGAGGTATGTATTTAATTTGTTATACAAGACTTCTTCACGTAAAGAAACTAAAATCCTAAAAATGTAACTATAATGTAAATGTGAGCATTGACATTTGTGTGATAGTTTAGACTTAACTCTGCACCTAAATACCTAATAATATAGGAATACAAGTTCTTTTCATGTTTAGAAGATGTAGTTTTTTTAAAAACTTGTCTATGAAATTGAAATGTTCAAAATTCATACTTTAAATGAGAATGACAACATCTTTTTCCTTAGTGGTAGGAACAGTTTGAACTGAGCTTTCATTCATGATGATGTATCTAACCTGAAAAAAAAATGTTTTAATTGATACTGAAATGAACAAAACGACTGTGAATTGTTTTTCCCCCTTTCTCTTTGACTCGACTGCTATTGATGGTCATAGTTAATATGTAGGATAAATTAGATTCATTCCCTTTATTGCAGCATTTAGATTTTCACTCCTTGGACAATTCATGTAGTATTTGAATGGCCAATCCTATAGGAAAATACTTGAAACAGTTATGTATCACATTTAAAACATTTATTTCTAAAGATTTAAGGCGTCTCTTTGCATAGACACTGGACAATACATTTTGTTTTTACAGCTGGGATATGTTATTTACAAATGTTCCCATTATCAAAAAATTCGAGATTAATTCAAACTCTTAAGGTTGTTGTATGCACATTTTAAAAAAATCCATTATTTGGTGTGTTTGAATATCTTTTCTTTACATTTTCTGTAGTCCCAGCATATTTTAGCTTCAATATTTTCTTACTAGGTTGCTTTTATTTGATTGAAATAAGTGGAAGCTTTCCAGCTCCTTGAAACTTTGCAATGTTTACTTCCACACTATACAGGCTTACAAGGCCTCAATTATTTTATAGTTTTATAAAAGTTACAAACTTGAGAACATAAATAAATGTATTATTTTATATTTATATATTAAGACATCATCTAACACATTTAGATTGTTTGTGGAGCATTTAACATTTTTATTATTATTTATAGAAATTGACTTTTTTTTAACACTAAAAGATTACATTTTTAATTACATTTATTTCCCCTTTCATTACAGAAAAAGAAAAAACCAAGCTTATGGAAAATTCGCCCGGTCAAGACTAAGGAAAATTCTCCATGAAAACCAATTTGATATTTATTTGAATATACAGAATATTATTTACATTATTGGTTTTGTTCAAAGGTCTACAACATTTGTACTGAAATGTTTATAAGATAGATATTGGCGAAAGCATAAATTTTAAATTTTACCTATCAAGCAGTAAATTGGATCCCATGTAAATAAAGGAGATAGGAAAAGTCTAAGGATCTTTTTGTATAGAAAAGACATCTATAGTTGAGCTATATAATTTCAATAAATGTAGAGCAGTACAACAAGAGAAATTTAAAAAATGAAATCCTTTCAGTTGTGCAAGATACATGTATTGCCTATGTGATTGTGTTGATTGAGGCACTAACAGTTGCGACAGAGTTTAAACAATGAAATGAAATAAATGGAAGATGTGTCTGTAAAAGGTTCATATGATTCTAGATACTTAAATCATCTGTTGTATTTCTAAAATTAATAGACCTATTTAAAGAATGCCGACTTTTCAAAATATCTGTAACTAGACACTTTTTTTATTTATATTTAGCATTATTTTAGGTTGCAATTTTTTTAATAATTACCAAAATAATGATAATCAAAAAAAAAAAGGAAAATTTCCAAGATAACCTTACCCTGTGGTATAATTTACATAAGAGCAATTATTCTCAACTGTTATTAAGGTTTTGATAATTCGAGTTGTTTGATAACAATTCATCTCATAACTGCTCTAATCTCAGTGCGTTATTATTCCTAATTATAAAACCAACACTGTTAATAGTGATAATAATCCCCATCGTCACTGTGATTTCACTTTTATCATCAAAACCATTTATCAGCAGCATTCTCAGTTATCAGCATTACACTCGTGCCCCTACCAACACTACCACTATGACTATCATCATCATGATCATTACATACACAAACATTATTGTCGTAACATCATCGCCACCTCCATCTTCGTCAAAATCTTAAGGAATATGAATTATGCGTTTTCATGCTTCTGGATGAGCTGTCTGTGATAAATGTATATTTGATTGTTTTTTTGTTTTCGTTTCAAAAACAAAATAAGTGTTTTTGAAATTACTCAAAATGAACTAAACTCTTGGTTGTTTTCTTTCTGTTTGATTTTAAATTGAAAATATTTCGTAATATACAATCATAATCTGGAAGCTTCTAATTGTGCATTCTTTTTTTAAGTTATTGTCAGATATTCAATGTCTTAAACAGTGGCGATCAAGTATAAACGAATTAACCCTTTCGTTGCCATTTGTGTATATTTCTAACACAGTGTTTTCTACCCTCATTACCATTTGCAAATTATTTGTCACACAGTTAAAACACACTCTGTGCCCATCCGCGTGTGTATTTTCTATATGAGAGTAGGCCATTGTAACCAAGCAACACAGGTAGTGTTGCTATGCACTGGGCTAAAGGTTAGAAAGGCAGAGTATTGTTTAAGGTTTTTTCTTTTTATTTCTTCAAGATCGATTCAGTAGAAGATAATTTATGCAAATTGAAAGTTCAGGGTAAAACACGAACAGTATTGGCTGTTTTTGAGGGAATTAATGGTGTAATCATTCGGTGACAAAAACTCAGTAGCTGTATTATGCTTAGAAATAATTTACTTTCTATTTTGAAAGTCAATTTGCATTTTACTGCCCTTAGATCAAAATGTAATATGCCTTTTTAATATTCTATAAAGAAGTTATTTCTTTCCTTTAACATTGATAATCTGTGATATCAAGGCATTGCTCAATGAATACCATTTACTGAACATTAAAGCTAAACATGTCGTATATATAATTTATAGCTCATTATGATTTATTCAACTGCAAGATATCAAATAACATCAAATGAATTAAGTGTGCTGTGGCCTGAAAATATTGTTTATCAGGATTCTTAGGGTTATTACGAAATTGATCCCATATGAAAGATTGCCCTTTTCTGATATTACATGACACTTTGTTATTCAAAGATCTTTTATGTGAGTAAGTTATGCCTTATTCAACCCTGCTGTATTGCTAGTATACAAGGATTCAATACTATCCTATCCCCTAGGAGTTTTCCCAGTATACTCAGCGCTTATAATCATCTCTCGTTTGGTACCTATGGTATTTCCTATTTTTTTGCTCAGGACGCCAGGATACTGAGCTCAATAGCTCAGGTTTCTAAGGGTTAACCCTATACCAACTAAAACATTTCTATTCACTTGAAAGCTATTACATATTGGATTGCTCAGGTCTGATGTTTTGTTTTAAATTTTATTAGGAGTTTTTTTTTAATTGCATTAGTATGATTAAATTGAAGCCTTTCAACACAATGCATAATTTTATGGACACTTTGCAATGTTGACTTTCATAAACATATTTTGCTTTTATCTTACCCTGAAACCAGTGGACTTCTTTTTATTTTTTACTCTTAATAAACATTTAGTTTATCTTGTAATTCTTATTGCAATGAGTATGTCGTGTGCTGAATTTATCACTGGATGATATTTACTTTGCCAGCACAATATTTCTGTTAAGGTTTACTAATTTAATATTTAATTCCATAAATTGTTACGGGTAAGCTTTGGACGAGGTTCCTACTGTGCGGATGGTTGTTATTTAAGGTTGACAGAAGTTCTGAGTATCTCGCTGTGTTAGCCTATGCTGTAGAGGATCTTTCTCGAAACTTAGGAGACGTTTAACTAAGAAAAGATCATTGCATATTAAGACGTCTCATTGATTAGTCATACTAATAGTGATACAGTAATTGCAACTTGGGCTGGATTCAACGTCTCCTAGGTTCCAATGCGGAATCCTTTATAGCAATGCAACTTGGGAAAGCATATTTCTTTCTTTTATGTTACAGTCTAAAGTGAGATATAATGACTCTGGTAGAGTTGCTCTTACGGTGTTTTCTGTTCTGCATAATGTCCGGATAAGTGACAGACACCAATTTTGCATAGATGCAGGTTTGAGCTAAGGTTTAGTGACACTAAAGTTTTTTTTTAGAAAAGATGTTTTTGTCCTGTGCGCCTTATAAGGCATCACATCAAGGAGTTCTTCAGTAGCTTCAGATTTTTTGGTTTCCAACAACACTTTAAGTAGTTTGAACTTCTTGGCCATAGCTTATTTTAGTGTCAGTTAACTCTAAACCTGATATGATGTCATTAAACATACTTCATTGAAAAAATTTGCTTTGTATCTTTTTTGTTATAATTTTTTGCTCTCCGTAAGTCATTGTGATGTATTTATATATATATATATATATACATATATATATATGCTGTTTTTAGTTTAAAATTTGCGATGAGTCATCAAGTTTTAATTTATAATAAAACCCCACAAAACACATTTTGCACTTCAAATGATAGATGATCTCCTGAGCAATGTACATCCGAGGTACTTATGAAGACTGCCTGGGTATCTGATCACATATTGTGGGTTTAGAGGCTTATTATTCTATCTGCAAAGAATTAAAGAGGGTTGTTACAATATTTTGCTCTACACGCAGGATATATACCGATGGCTTCAAATTGACTGCAGTCGAAAAAGAGCTTTTTTTATTCCATTTTGAGAACAAGATTGATTAAATTTTAAATTGCTACTGCTTGTCTGAAATGAAAAATATGAGTACAAAAATCCTAATACATCCTATCACATAACAAGGTGGTGGTATTGACCAAGAGGAGAGAAAAGGATTAATTAGGTCGATGAAAATAAATCGGATTGCTCAGTAAACAGAATAAATAAACAAATATTCGTAACTAGATTCGAAGGCATTTAGCAACTTCATAAAAAAAAACAATATAAGACAAAGGTGTATTTAAAAAGTTGAAGGTAAAACTTAATTACTTTCCAGATAAATGTTTCTTTATTGGTGTACAAAGAAAATTTAGATAAATATATCTTAGTGGTTTTTGTAAAAAAAATGGTAACATTTATTTTAGCATGGAAACCAATGCTATTTTGTATAAGAATAAATATTTTACATTTATGAAAATATAATTGATGAATTTCTCATATCTTTTATAAATTTAATGTAAAACTAGAACTCAAGGCATTGTGCAATAGTATCTTTCACACTATAAATCAGATCATTATTTAAATAATATACAGAGGAAAAAATGCCTGTTTTTTGTGGCCAATATTAACAAAATCTTTACTTTGTGTATTATGTAGCACAGCAATCAGATGTATTATAATAGCTTTAAGCAGACAATATTTGTGATTCAATATTCAGTGGTAATACTGATATAATATCAATATCAAAAGTAAAAATGCCTGTCTCGGCTTCCAAAAAACTGGAGGCAAAGCCATCAAACTTGTAGCAGACGAAATTTGCATTGAAAGTCAAAGTGGGCTTTGTCAATAAATGACATAGCTATAATAGTTTACACAGTTGCTGTGAGGATCTAAAAAATAATAATTATGTTTAAATTACTCTTCAAGTATCAGTATATTCCAACTATTGAAACAAATTATAATTATATAGAAATGGATAGCTGTTTCCTTAAAGTTTTCACTATTCTTTAAAATTCGGTAATTTGGCCTGATATTTTTATAATTTTTTAAGCCTTGGCGCCTGCTGAGTTTATTCTACCAACCGTTACCATTTGTGTCTGAAAGGGCGAAATGCAATAAAAAAAATAAGCATTCAGAGCTGCTTGCTACATTTGCCTTTAGGCCACGAAATAACTTTGAATGGTTTTGATAGCTTTGGAAGTGCTGTGTACCATTTCACCAACAAAAATCGAGGTGACACGGAAAGCAATATGTACTATCGAATTTGAGAGACAAAAAAAAAAAAAAAAGTTCGTTTCGACAAAGATTATTTTTTTCAATATTTATAGAAATGAATTGCCAACGTTAGACAATTCAGATTTCCATAATTTTCAGATCGCCTTTTACCCTTTTAAACCTGTTCAGAAATAAATTGATCTTGTGAGATGATAATTCACAAAATCACTTGGAAATATTATCAGCTGTCTGGCATCTATTTTATGAAGTATAGAGGAACATTGCTATTAAACAATATTATTGTCAATAACCATTAAGATCAAGTTAACACTAACCTACCCTTCCTCACCAAAAAAAAAGTTAAAAAAATATCCCGAAACACACATACACATTTGCATACATAGACTCTCGCTATAATGAGCATTAGGAAAAAATAGAAATTCATGAATTAATATGCAAATTTAAGAGGTTTTATATCGCAAATCATCGCTTTACAAAAACCAGGTCTCTCCTTCATTTTCAAATAAACTATGTATGTGATACAAAGCGTGCTTTAAATACTATATGTGTATTTGATTATCTAGCTACAAGTATCTATGTCGAATTTATGTGAAGCTAGTAAGCAGCTGCCGTATCTCATATTATTGATATTCAATGTGATATGCCGAGAGATATAACCGTTGGACCCAGAGACCGCTACCGGTGCAGGTCCACATCGGAAATTGTTAAAGAAAATTTGCTACGCGTTTTCCTAAGTAAGCCTTAAAAAAACTTCCTCAATACACTGGAGGTTTAAACTTTACAATGACCGTGAATCAGAGTGCAAAATTTCGTAGTCTTCATTCATGCGGCGGAGGAATCTTCCAAAGACACTTTAAATCAAATGTGAAACTCGAAACAAAGGTGGACAAACAACAACAACAACAAACAAACAGAAGCAAATGAGAGAACGTGAACAAGACAGAGTGTCTAGAAACCCTAACAAGTAGATTGGCCGGGGCAAGCCGGAGAGGCTATTGTCTTACAAGTGGATTGGCGACTTATAAAGGGAGAAAGAGAGAGAAACGTTGGAAAGAAGGCATAAGAGAGATAGATGGATAGATAGATAGATAGATAGATAGATAGATAGATAGATAGATAGATAGATAGATAGACAGATAGATAGATGGATAGAT
>RQTK01000261.1:202638-241063 GCA_003991915.1 Elysia chlorotica
AACAAGAACGAAAAAAGAGAGAGAGAGAGAGAGAGAGAGAGAGAGCGGTGAGAAAAGGAAGGAAAAAACATGATTTAGACCCTATGCTCAACAAATTGTGCAAAATGATTAAGTTACAAAAGCTGTTAACGCCACAATAAAAAAAGGAACGTTGATGTTCAGGCGCAATTCATCGAACGTTGATGTTCACCTGCGTGTTACAAATATTCAAATGCTCTTTAATTAATCTGCATACACGTGCAATATTGGACTGTATTGATTTGCTTTGAAAAATGGAACAAGTCTACTCTTATATCCACCGCATCTTTATATCCCCCCCCCCGAACACATTTTTCCCTTAATGCACTAAAAAGGGGGATCGTACACGGTCGATATTCACGATCGCAATTCATCGTTATAAGTATGGTACAGTTTTTGATTTGTGTATTCGAAATAGTGAATTGCTCTTTAGCTGATCCGCATAATTTTGCAATTTTGGACATAATCGATTTTTTTAAAGAATAGAATCAGTTTACGCCTATAACCATCACATCTTCCATTTGCATACAATCCCACCCCCACGTCTCTGATTTCCTTTATGCACTTACAATTAATAACACACATCCCTGATATTAACCATCATGCACTCGTCTTCTACTATCTAATAATGCTGCATAGTCAACACAGAAACAACGGCTAGTGCGACGATTCCAATGGGATTGGTCAGCAACACCAGGAATGCCCACACTATGGTCTGGATCACGGCCAGTATGGAAAGCAGCACGACGGAGGAGATGACCATCAGCACGGAGACGGGCACCGCCAAGATCTGCAGGATGGAGTAGAGCAAGTCCAAAAACACCGCGGTCATTCGCCCACACTTCGAGTTCTCGCAGTACCCCATGAGCCACTCCATGGCGTTGGAGAGTAGGAACAGAGCGGCGAGCGCGAGGAACACCATGGATGGCAACATGATAAAGGACACCACCGTTTCTTCAGCCATCTTGAATTTAGGTCCGTTATCTTTATCTCCTCTGTAAAAGTTAACGGTTCTTCTAGAAAACCTCACCCGAGCAAAGATGTAGGGATTGAAGGCTTTCGTAAATGAAACGCGGGATGGTAAGTGATGGTATACTTCTGTGTTGACAAAGTTAGCGTACTATCACAAAAATCTAGGCCACGCATAGAATGCTGCTTGTCTGGGTTCAGGATGCTACTTTTGAGTAACTATCTTGCTCTTTCACTGGCATTAAAATGTGATTGCAAATAGATAGCTTGATGGTATCGTAATGGTATATCTTTGAGTTGACAAAGTTGGCGTAGTTACACGAAAAAAACGTACGCCAAGCAGACAGTGCTGCTTTGCGCTTTTCGATCCTTCTTGAGTTATATCTTGCTTTTTCAATAGAATTTATATGCGACATCTATTTTCATTTTGTTACCTTCGTTTTTTCGAACGATATGGCGATGGCGATTTCTGCAAATAACTGTGTCTCGGCATTGCAGTTACGATACACAAAGTATTGACTAAAAATCTGATGGATGTTTTATCCTCAAGCATTCTAAATTCTTTTCAGCTCATCTCGTGTTGGCCCCTGCCGGGAAGTCACAGCTACACTGTACGAACTTTGCTATTTCTTGATAAAGAATTAGACTAGTGATGAAGTGAGATTTAGATCTTTATCTAGATCTAGATCTACTCTATACATGCAGATCCTCGTTTTTAATGCATGGTTCTAGATCTAGATCTAGTTGCCGAAATATGAGTTGCATAAAAGATAAATATGTTCCGATGGATTCGCTTTCTGCTGCCTAATTTCTAACCAATCCGATTGACTTCATTCTTTTAGAGCCTTTAAATTAGGCAAATCTTAGGATTTCCTATCTTGGTCAAAATGATAATACAGTCTAGTCGGCCATAATAAAATGAGGAAGTGACGTTTTTATCTTGGGATACGATCAAGGCTAGACTACGGTGGTATTTCAAATCAAATTATATGTATTAGTGGCTTAAATTAGCTAACCTAAAGGCGAAGAAAGCAATCGAATACCCGAGGATTAAAAAACCCGAACAAAACAAAACAAACACAAAAAAGACAACAACAGGAAAAAGAGTCAAAGCAAAGTAAGCTATATCACTGAACATCTCATTATACTGCGCGCCTTTTTTTAAGAAAAAAAATCATTCTGGGATTTTTTAATTTTTAAAATGAATTTTCATCAAATCAAACGCTTCCAAAACATTTTCGGGAGCTTAATTGAAACCTTAATCCAAATCTAGGGCGGATTCACTCCACAGGATATGAAGTTCGCAGAAGCACAAACAGCTCTTCGGAAGTGTACAAAGAACACCAATGTGAATTCCGAATAAAGTGCTTGTTTAGTGCAATATGGCGGCGAGTTTCCAGAGATTTCACTGTTGTAATTTGATAGGTATTTTTCTCATTCGCATCGATTTTTGTGTGTGTATGGATTGGGGAAAATATAAATCATGAACGCGTTTTAAGATTTTTATGGAAAGGGAAATATTGGATTGTCTTGAACGTTTACATTTTTGGGATGACTTCCATATCGTGTTTTTTTTATCTGCTCCTTAATTTTCAAATCTGTGGGTTCACTCTGTAAAGAAATCCCTCTTTAAGCATCTTTAACTCTCTTCCGCCTTTCCATCCACTTAATTCCGAAGTGTTGTGCAATTTCATCTGTCAATCTCAGGTTTGGTCTTTCTCTTTTTCTTTGGAATAGTCTCGGTTGCCAAAGTATGACTCTTGGTATCTATCAGTTGTCTGGCATTATTGCTACATGGTTAGTCCATCTATGCTTTGATTTTTAAATTTGTCTCTAATGTCCTTAATGTGTTTATGCTGTCTTTTCCTTGTATTAGTTTTGGTTCTTGTCATTAATTTTGTCTCTAGGCAATAGCTAGACATTTTAAATGAGTTCCAGAAAGGGCACAAGTTATTTCATGTCATCACATAGAGGGTGCACGTATCCATCAATCTCTGATTTAATTTAGGTTTTGTTTTTCTCTTCAACAAATATAGCTCCACTTTATAAAGAATTACATCCCAAATTGTTTCTTAATTTCGGGTCTATGCCATGCTGTTGTTAATGATTTGACCCAGAAAGACGTATTATCGACAGCCCTTTTGATATTTCCTTTAACAAGAATGGGATATTTTACTGCCTTTTATTGTTCAACATTTTCTGAAATGTATTTTAATGCTAAGTTTACTTACTTCATGTGGTGATTGGAACAGCTGTTTAATTTCTTTTGTGTGGTGCGTTTAGATAACAAATTCGTCGGCAAAGTTTACAATAGATGTTTATCCCCTTGTTAATCTAGTCGATAGCATTGATTATGCGAAGCTTCAGAGCGTATATGGCCCGATTGTAGACCTTTCGAATGATTGTTTTGTGCATTAGATTGATGCCTTGGTGTTCAAGGCAAGGGCTTCGAACAGTTGTTCGAATTCTAGGAAATAGAATGTTTTGTCACAATAATAAATGATGCTGAGAACAGTGGAGTTTTTCTTTATAATTAATAGTTTGAATTTCAAAATAGCGCACACAGCAGGAACGGCATACATTGTTTTGCAAGTGGGTTGATAGGTGGAACCAAAAATACCCTCTAATTTTCCTTCCTTCCTAACTTTGCATATGCTTTGTTAGAAATAAGTTACTTGGTAGGCCCAAATGTTTTCAGCTCGTTTAATGTGACGATCTTTCTTCTAGTTCTGTAAGCCAAGCAGCAACCCCAACCTCGTAGAAGCAAAAGCAATACAAAGTGTGAGACCTTCCGTTAAACATAGGCCGACACAAGACGCAATTCAAACCAGGCAAAGTTCAATGTCAATGGTCGATTGGTCGACCCCACCCCAGCCACCAGCATCAGTCTGGCTCTGGCCTTAGATGAGCACGGTGACATGACTCAGCCAGCTATCTTGGGCTACCTAATAATATCTTTGCACATCTATCTAGATGTTTGCGGTAGGTGAGCTGTCCATAATTAATATAACCTTGAACCTTGAACCTTGAAATGTTCGATGTTGTAGACCTTTCGATCTTTTCATCGGTCGAAATTGTATGGTCCTAGTACTAATATGTGGCATGCGTGGCTTAGACGATGTTTTACATATCATATAGTACCGGGCTGTCTCAATTAACCTAAGAGGCACATTGGGGGTTGTACAGAGAGGTACAACTGAAGTCAGGAAGTGACTACGCAGCAAATGGGTATTGCTTGTCTGCTACTAACTACAGCTGAAAGCGAGGCACATACAGGTAGCACGCCGCGCAGTTTCGTGGATCTCAGTTCGGAGACACCTTGTGTGGTACGCCCCGCTGGCTAAGTCAAAGAGACATTGATCATTCTACCCTTTAAAAAAATTTTTATGTGCACCAGCATGACTCGAAGCCATTACACCCAACGTTTTGACATAAAACTAAAGGAATCAATGAGGGTAATAACATGATATCTGAAGTCTACTCCTGTTCCAAGACTTCCTCCCATTAGTTCAATAGCCCTATCCGATGTCAGGAAAGAAGAAGCCTATCAGAAAATTTTAAGAATACTGAAAGATATTGCATATGACATCCCCCCAAACAAATCACTAAAACGTCTCCAAAACCATATGATAAGATAAGATATTACTTTATAAGTTCACGTTTGAAAATTTTGTTTGGTTGCAGAATAACACATAATATCAATGTATTCGCAGAATAACAAAAGTGTACACACATTCACACGTAAGTCTGATGAAGCCAATAAAGGCAAAACGTTTCATATTAGTTGTGTTATTCTTATCGTGCCCCTCAGTTACCAAGTTGTGCGCACGTATATTTTCATTATCACACATTGATACAGAAACACACATAATTGACATCGTGCAGTATTTATAATACATTATGGTAATAATAATGTATAAATACCTATTTATAGTATATAATTTATTATCTTAGAAGATAGGTCTCGCTGCTCTTTTATTGATGTAGCGACAAAGAAACTCTTGTGTCTCTCAGTGCGAGTTGTATGTTAGGGAAATCTACTACTACTGCGTTATGGTCTTTCAAAACGAGTATTTGTTATTTTTCCGGCGTTTTTCACAACCCTATTCATCAACACTGAAATCTAGACAGCCTTTCTATAAATCAAGCATTGGGAGTTTTAAAACGACGGCAACATGGAGGGAAACAATAGAGCAACAGGGGGAAACATTAATCAAATGTTCATCATCGATTCTTTGCTTTAAAAACACGCACAAGAAAAACACTGGATCATAACAAACAGAATGTGATCGACATGTGGACGAATAAAATCCAATATGCATAAACAGCATCTCAGAGAATCGCCGACGTGAACTCGATTTTTTAGAAGTCCTAAGACAACCAACCATTTTAATACTTCACTGCCCTGTAACAAAAAGTAATTGAGGATAATATGATAGATTTCAGCCTGCCGGCGATACGCTGACATCTTAGATTGACAGTCTAAAAGAGGAGGGGTAGCTATAGTTACACTTCTATGGTAGGTCCTACTTCTTGCTTTTTAAAATATATTGAGGATAAGAAGGATTATGGAGAACGAAATAAATTATATAATTTTAAAACAAAAGAAAATTGTTGTGGGTTTACAAAAACACAAAATAAAATTGTTTCTATCTTTGTTGTTCTTAAACAAAAACTTGTCAACACGTAGTTGAAAGGACAGAGACCACAAAAATGACAAAAAGTCCACATCCATGATATATCAATATTTAATGTTTAAGCCTATATATCTCTAAACCAGAACAAAATGAGATCAGACTGAGAATCCCATCATGATGTTTTACTCTAAGCCTGCCTCTTACCCACGCTGAACCAAGAAGTAAGTTCGCCTCCTTAAAATCTACTATATTGTAACATCCTTGTAAGACTTGGTGTCGATGTAGAAGTTAAACCTCATCAACTCATAAATTTAGAACTATATAACTCTATATCCTGTGTTCATCTATCTCTTCCTCCCCCCCCTCTCTCTTTCTCTCTCTCTCTCTCTCTCTCTCTCTCTCTCTCTCTCTCTCTCTCTCTCTCTCTCTCTCTCTCTCTCCCTCAAATGTATCGATAAAATTGATAACTCCTACTTAATCTGAAAAGTAGGGAGTTGAAATTAGGTAAAAAAAAAAAAAAAAAGTAAGGAAAGTGGCACTATGATAAGGGGCGTCATTTCCGGTCTCAATGTATGATAGTTATATTTCTTAGAAGTTCTCCACGATCCTACATTATGGAAGCTAGGTGTCCATCATTATAAATGTATTTACAATAGTGTGCTAACATCATCAGCAAATGTTGAAACATACAAATATTGAAATTAAGGTCTAAAGCCATAAATCGTCACAAGGTAGATCTACATGTTCAATAATCTGTCACATGTTTTGCATTCTCAAAAGTTGCGCTTGATAAACATTATTATAAGTGTAAATCTTAAATCTAGACATAAGCTAGATATTTTGTAGATGTAAACATTGAATAGAATAGAAAATGCGGTTTAGATAGGCCTATACTTAAAATGAATTAATTACCCTATGTAAAGTCTTTTATTCTTAATACATTTATAGATCGATCTAGATTCTAGATTCTAGATCTAATCTAGATCTTTAGATTAAGATAAGACAAAACGTATAGATTTAAAAGTTTCTTTATGTCTCAAAGCACACGAAGAAATCTGGTATATCTGTATAAAATTGACAAGATCCTTCATTTAAAGTATAAAATTCGATAAATTGTGAGTTTTCTCTACCTCTTTAATATATTATAACACGCAAATGCCTATTGCTAATAATAATATGGCAGTTGCTACCACTGTCACTGTAATTACCACCAAACAATTAACCATATTATCCTTTTCACCTTTACCATCACTACCACTAGCACGGCTACAATATTACTCTTCCTCCTCCAGCTGCTGCTGCTACTTATGTCATTGAACTCTTCTCTCCCACAAATTCTCATACATACTTAGCGATATACCTTAATTATCATCCGAACTTCTCAGCTTCGATAGACGGATGGAAAAAACAACAACATAATAATTCCGGTGTGTATGCATGAATTGCCAACACATGTACTCTTTAGTCGTATACTCTTTTATCATCAACCAAAGTCAAACCCATTTTGTTAAATTGGTGTTTGCAATGGTCAACGTCGTAGCGAGAGTGGATGGCAGATAGAAGACCTCACTCTTCAGTACGACCCGTCTACAAGCAGATACAAGAAAATTGTATAGATATTATTGATATGGAGATTCCTTTAAATTAGTTTGCTTTACAGTCCCATTCGGCTTACCGGTTCATTGCCCTGTACTTGAACTTCCTCAGGCTAGCAACATGTTTTTCAACACGGAGTCAGTGCCGATCTATCTCGCCATGGTCGTGGTCGTGCCTATAACATTCGATGCCATCAAAATAGTCCTAGAGGACAAGCTTGACTTTGATGTCATCATCAACAGGAATATGCTACGGTACGTCTTTTTATCTGAAACACACACCCTCCTCGTTTTCATCTGTTATTTTCTTATTCTAGCAGGTCAGTCCTTACTTTAGATCATAATAATAGTCCTAAAGCCCAGATAGAAAAGGAAATAAAAGAAACACAGACACAGTGAGACACAACATCTCTTGGCATATTCTTGTAAAGCAAAGCCCGTATTCTCCATCATCCAAAAAGTTAGTTTTGGACCAATTTCGTTCCCTTCTAGTTCTGTTGGTGTCAGTATTATTATGTTACCTGCTGAGATTGGAGTCATGCTGTCCCAGTACTGTCTCTGTGTGGCAACACGTAAAATTTTCAAACGTTAGTCTTTGGACCAGTACACAATATATCTTATATAGTGCTCACTTTGGACGCTAAGCAACAAAACAAAATAAATAACTTCGCTGTGCAATCTTTTACAAAGACAAAGAAAGGGGGTGTGGGTTCGGTGAGCGATCTGTGTTATAATTATTTATTAACATCCGCTTGTTTCCCTTGGAACGTCAATTATATAATTCATGTTATATATTATTTGAATAACATACATCTATAACTCCATTTTTTAGGCTAGGGCTGTAATATTTACAATAAAAATTTTAAGATAAAAATATAACACC
Source organism: Elysia chlorotica (assembly GCA_003991915.1). Classification (NCBI taxonomy): domain Eukaryota; kingdom Metazoa; phylum Mollusca; class Gastropoda; family Plakobranchidae; genus Elysia; species Elysia chlorotica. The sequence continues at coordinate 210,741 of RQTK01000261.1, forward strand.
AAGTTTTCGATGAATGCACGCTTGCCTCTTCGCGCTATTAAAATATTTTTAAAAGGTGCTGGATTACGGTAAGAGACGAGACTGCGCTGACCTGTGGTAAAACAATGGTCGTTTTATAGTCAAGGGGTATCATGGAGAATATTTTTTTCACCAGCACTATTTCACCCACCGAGATGTCTAGTCCTCGATTCAGTTTTCTTTTCTCATATCTTTGCCAAACCAACATTATACACATGCGTTCCTCATGTGGCCTAGGAGAGCGAACTGACATGAGTAGGAGAGCGTTAGTTTCCCAATCGGGAAGACATGATTCGATTGTCCAATTTTGTCTTTATTGGTTGGGTCGGTTTTATTACAATATAACAGCTGAGAGAGGAGTCCTGGTATTCTCGCACTGTCTCTGTGGGGCAACATGTAAAGTTTTCAGACGTCAATCTTGGGACACGTCCACAATATAGCCTACACAGTGCTGGCGTTGAAAAAACAAACACGCGCACACAAACCGATATAGTCTTTTTGCTTACGTAGGGCTTAAAGAAAACTACAGCTTAACAACAACCTCTGCACATTATGATTATATTAAACATGACGAGCCTGCACTCTCCGGTCCCTCCCACCAGAATTTTGGAGGCTATCATCGCCATCATGATCTTCCCAGCCGCCGTGATCTTCCTGGTTCTGCTGGGCGTGCATTTCGTGATCACCAAGAGCTATTTTGCAGCCTACGAGATATTGGAGTTCCTCACGACACCCTGCTTCTTCTCCCACGTGGGCTACATCATCAGTCTGATATTGATGTTCCTAAGCATACAAGTAATCATCATCCTCATCCTGAAGTTCATCTACAATTCGTTATAGATGTGAATGGTATTTTAGTAGCTGTAGTATAAGTAGTAGTGGCAATTGTTGATGTTGTAATAGTAGTAGTAGTAGTAGTAGTAGTAGTAGTAGTAGTAGTAGTAGTAGTAGTAGTAGTAGTAGTAGTAGTAGTAGTAGTAGTAGTAGTAGTAGTAGTAGTAGTAGTAGTAGTAGTAGTAGTAGTAGGGGTGATAGTGGTGGTAGTAGGAGCAGTAGCAATTTTCCACTGTTTAAGGTACAAAAACAACTTTTGTTTGTACGAATTAATGATTTTTTACAGTAAAATGAGACCATAAACAAGTTTAACATCTACAAGTTTTAATAAAAATAAATTATAATTCAAAACTAAAGGAAATATAGTTGGCTTATTTCAATTGTGTGTATAGATCCTTGTGAAACAAAGAAACGGAAGCATTAATTATTTCAAACAAAGTTGACGCGACAAAAGTTTAAATTCAAAGATGATGCGAAGAAAAAAGTCTTTCATTTCATACGGTAGCATTTTCACCCAAATCTAAAACATGAACTCAATACAATAATCGATAAAATTCTGTGTAGTCATTCTGTTCATTTTCAAAATGTCGATAAAGTGAGTGTGTCGATCAACGATTATATGAATAACAATTTGGATAAAAACGTAGGAAAAAGCATGGATGACAAATAATCCAATTCAAAAGCAAATAAAACAAAAACAACAACAACAACAACAGCAACAAAACAGCAACAACAACAATAAATAAATGAAAAAACGAGAACGGAAGCATCAACACATACATAATCTTAAACATTTTGAATATTAATCCACTTCCGAAGTAGATAATTAAAAAAAAAACATCTACATCTCGAATTATCAACAACTCTGAAACCTAGATGTAGTTAAAAACTAGTCGTTACTTTATTTAGACCAATGTTCTTTTTATAAAAGCGTCCTTTAAATTTCATCAAAATGCAATCTTCGTTATAATTTTTTTAGTATTTAACAGTTGTCTGTTTTTTGAGTCATGCTATTTATTTATCAAAATGAATACACATTTTCAAGGTAAAGTCTGCTCAATGCTGAGGTATTTAAATTAGCCTTTATGAACCAGTTTTGCTCGTATGATCTTTACCCCTTTAACTAACTCGGGGAACAGTTTGTCAATGATTGGTTTTAAGGCGAAATGATAGCCTTAAGTGCTTGTCCTAAGTACATAAAGATTAATGTCTTCTTCTAGACTTATGATAATATTTAATTCTAATGCACTGGAATTGATAAACAGAATGATAATAATAATTGTAATTATAAGGACATAATTTATACAAGTATTATAATAATAATATTAACAAAAGAACCTTACTGATAACAATAGTAACAATAATAATAATAATTAATAATAATAATAAATGTAGAACAACTACCCCCACCCAAAATAAACAACAACAACAAAACAACAACAAAACAACAACAACAACAACAACAACAACAACAACAACAACAATATCATCAACACAACAAAACGACGAAACAAAAACGCAACATGAAACTTAGGAGAAAAGAAAAACTAATAAAAATGGCAAAAATTATAACCAGTCGTTTCTTTATTATAAAAAAAACAAACAAGTCAAGTCAAGGGCAGGTCTGTCATATCCAAAGATAGCCTCTTAAAATGTCAAACAAATATAGACATAAAATAATTATTGCAAAGACAAAAATCGAAAGCTCAAACTATTTCATTTATATCCATTTGTTTTTAAACCACCCCCTAAAATACCCCAAAAACAGTTGCAGAAAATTTCCCAAGTTTCACGATCTTCAGCATTTTTTAAAAGCGAAGAAAAAACCTCTGAAACAACCTTCCAAGCAAGCTATCTCCATGAAAACCAAAGTGATGGGTTTAGCTTAGATTAATATTACTGTTTCTGACCCATTCTCTTAATAACTGCAATTCTGATGAACCGTAATCGAAAAGAAAAGCATCAAGTTAGGTAGAGATTTACTTTGCTTCCTTCGATCTATTCTTTTGTGACTAGCTTTTAATTTAAGCTAATACAAAACTTTTGCTACAGACGAATGAGAAACTGTGTCAGATCGTTGCACAATCGGGTAAGTCCGCGTGTCGAAACTGACGAGCAGCAATAATGTGTGTTTCGGATTTCGACCCATAAGAAAATTGAAAAAGACTCAAGAAGACCCCCCCCCCACGCAACACACACTCGTCGAAACTGACGAGCAGCAATAATGTGTGTTTCGGATTTCGACCCATAAGAAAATTGAAAAAGACTCAAGAAGACCCCACCCCTCCACAAACATAACCCTTCCCATCGGGTGTTCTCGGGCCTTTTCGGTAAAAATAAGTACCACATAATACTATATTAATTTGATCGTCTGAGACAGCGTGTAGAAGAACGTAAAATTGTCAGACGTTAGTCGGCGTATTAGATCCTTTTTGGAAATCCAGGAGACGTAAACCAGGGAAAAGCTCCTATCCTAGAAAGAACCGTTTAAGCTGCGTGCCTGCCAACAGATGACTGCTAGCAACAGACACCTCCAGTACGCAATTAAAGGACTAACTCATGCAACCACAATTTTCTTTTGGGGGGGGGGGGGAAGAGGAGAAAGATCTGACTCAGTTGGTAGAGCCTTGTCTTCTACTCAGGAAGCTTTAGTTCAGTTACACGTTTGAGCAAAATTAAACGTCCGATTTCAGAGCCTTACAGTTGGACCGATGTCATTGGATGTGACTGGCTAAGACAGAAGTTCTGGTACCCCTGCACTGTATCTGTCCTCTATAATAGTGAGTTGCTCACTTTGGAAGTAAGCACACTACTTTATGTCTGTGCTTACTACCCCTAGTCATTTCCATTGACTTTTACTTTACTTTATAGGCAAAATGTGGGTTCTCCATAACTATATTTTCCGCATCTCCTTTTGCCAATTACTAAGCAATTGAAAGCCAAACATAACATTTGTGAAAAGAATAATAAAAACAAAATACGAAAAACAAAAAAAATAGTTTCTTTAAATCATATGGTAATTACTTTAATTATGTTGGAAACATTATTTAAGGCGTGTGTTAGGCTTCTAGTTTTATAATCTAATCTTCTATATGGGCGTAAACTCGGGGATCAGCTTTAAACGGTAAACTTAGTCACTGAGAAATACGATAATGAGAACTGTCTATTAGTCGTTTATTATCTCCTCAGGTTAAACAAAAGTCAGTTAAAACTACAATGTCACAGTCTGTGGATAAACCAATCTCAGAATTAGACAGCTTCTATTTTCTAACACGCTGTGTATTTTGATAAGGAAGATGCGGAAGAGAGAGAGAGAGAGAGAGAGAGAGAGAGAGGAGAGAGAGAGAGAGAGAGAGAGAGAGAGAGAGAGAGAGTGTGTGTGTGTGTGTGTGAAAGAGAGATATTTAAAACAAGGAAGTAGATGATGGGAAGGAGCTTTTTTGGGGTGAACATGGGTTTGAGGAAATAGGTGGTTTCCAATTCAAGACAGGTTCCGAGTTTAAATTTCTTACTTTATGAAACAGGCTTTTACACGCCACTGTCTAGAAGTTTTTAGAGGACCGTGAAAAATGATGTTGGCTTCTATTTTGTAGAACAAAAGGTTTATCCTTATGACGACAATGCTACCTCTTTTGTATGATCTTCTTTTGTTTCGACCTTAACCAGAGTGGCTTTATTTATATTGTTCCTGTATAGTCTTCTTTTAATATTCATTATAAATTATTATTACAAGAAAGCCGACATATTATTTTTAGCTATCAAGATGCCATGATTCGTTATGTAGATATTATACTGAAGGGTAGAGCAGAGCTAGAGGGAAAACAGGAAAAACTGGTTGGAGAAAAGACTGGACAGGCACAAGGCTTTCAGAATGACAGCAAAAGATCAAAGCGTTGTTGTTCAGCGCACAATGTCAGCGTTATATAAACCATATTGTGGACGGACCCCGAGACTAACGACTGACAACTTTACGTGATTCCACACAGAGTCATTGCGGGGAATATACTGCGTCGAAAGATAATAATTTACCCCAGAGCTACCGAAACCCTCCCCGCCGATATCTTCATAATTGACACCAGATAAGATGAGATAACTCGTGATAAAAGTTCCTTATGATATTAATTTTTTTTTCTATATCTAAACTAAGAGTTATGTCCTTTAATATAATTGTTAGTTAAACAGACTTATTTATGTATTCAATACGGATATTAATTTCGGACATTTTGAACTACTTTTCTCGTTTTTGTTGCATTAAATATTCTTTGACACTAATTTTAGAAACTCTGTTCATCGTTTATCATTGTTAAAAATCAATTAATCTCAATGTGATACTGCCATTATTTCAGGCACGACACGTTTAAGGTTGAAAATCTTTTTCATCGGCTTTTTGATACAACTGCCTTACGCAACGGTTACGTGGTTATACACAAGAGATTTAAGAGAATAATTTTATTTTTCATCGTTTTCTCAAGTGTGCGCTTCATCTTCATTTTTAAACTGTAATTAATTTTGTTCTCAGTCGTGAACATTCTATGATAAAGAATGAGAAAGACAACTCAACAATTGAGTGCGAAATGTTTGGCAATACTTATAAAGTAATGACACCTGCAGTTGTATACACGTTGTCATTTTAGTGCTCCATTTGGAAAGTCTAGTTTCTGTACTATGTTTCACTAAAGATTTAAACGTGACGAATTCACCAAGATTATTAGGTATCATAACAGAAATAATAATTTGGCAGCATTTAATCATTTACAAACGACACGATTCTAGTCATGACTAATTTATTTTTGTCGAGAAAGTAGAACATCTTAATTCTTCTCATAGAAACTTCAGTTTTCAATATTAGAGATAGGCCTTACTTTTTCCCCCCTATCATAGTGATAATGGATTCTAAGCCCTCTCATACGCTACAGTTATAACATTAACTTTAACTCCAAGTTGTAACTTGAAGATTTTTAAATATAAGTTTTAACATTTTTTTTCTGGTGTCTAAGAAAGAAGTAAGAAAGAAGGGACATGTGTGTATAGGGGAGAGGGGTAACAATGTGACGTCAATCCTAATTATGCGGCTACAAATTTTAATTTTTAATTATGTAAAATGTAACGAAAATTAAGACTATCAAAAACATTAAAATAGTTATAAAATGCAAACGAAATTATGATGTTTGTAGTGAACCAACGATATTTGATTTTAATAATATAATCTTTATCAAGGTGAAAATGATTGCTGATATAATGAGCTGCCATGCATTATAATGAACGTGAAATAATCCCGTATCATCGGGAATAACAAGGTGACTTTCTCCAAAATCACGGTTAATTGTTGTCGAATAGCTCACGATGAGCGTAGCTGGTTTCCGAATCAAGGTGTGTGGAATCCTGTAAATTGACATTAAAGCATTACCAATAACGACTTTTCTGTTTCCAAGGTATTCATTATGTTTCCACAAAACAAACCACGATGCAGGAGGTAATTACTCCCAGCTTTACTCTAAAATTTGTATAATTACACGAGCAAACATACTGCCTGATTATCGTTTTCTCAACTGGGATTTCTAAATATACTTAAACCTGCACTTTAAAAATTAAACCACCACTTTTTTCCCTTGCCTGTGTCGTTGGCGGAATCGAATTCAGCGTTATCTTTCTAAAACAACGTTTTGCGTAACTGCTGCGTTACAACAACGGGGGAGGGAGATTTGTAGTGTTTGTTACATCAGCCCAGGAGAGGTTAGATTCTAGATCTAGAAAGCATACACTACAGGGTTAAGCTTAGTTCGCAAACCGGCTTGTCGTGTACGCAAGTAAAACATCCGCTGAACATCATGTATTTCGCCAGAGTCGCCAAAACAAGCAAGTAGAAACTTTAGTAGGCATAGATTCTCTCTCCAACAAAAAACATGATGGACGATTTTAGAAGTGTATTTCTTTTTCAGGGAAACAAATCTTTTCCAATTGCGTCAATCTTGTTTTCTTGTCCTTGCGCAAGGTTCGGAAATAACGATCATTATATATTGTATATATGCAGAAATAAAGAATAGAAAATTGCTATAGGTACAAATATGCTATTTGGTACACATTGCGTGCATAATTTACTTGAAAAGTAGAGTTTCTTAATTATTAATTATTTTACAAAATGAATGAACCTTTACAAAATGAATGAAATATGCTATTAAATAAATCCGAGATAGGAGTATTTATAGGAGTATTCGGTATAATTAGTATTCTAGGAAGGCTAGGAGCTCTTTGTTGTCGACTCGCTCTCCTATTGAGCATAAGGGCTTGACACCAAGTCAAATAAGAATAAAATTTTCTGCTTGGTTGTACCATTATGAATAACACCTTAACGATCGTCTTGAATGGTACCATTGGCGACAAAAAAAACAACCCAAAACAACAACAAACAAAAACAAACAAAAAACCAGAAACAAAGCAAAAATGGGAAATCTACAAAATAAAAGACGAAATTACCTTCAATTCTTTAGCAAAGCAACAATGGTGTCATCTGCTCATGACATAGTTTTATCTCCAGACATTCTAACCGCTAGTTTTGCCTTTCAGATGTCAGTCACAATGGATTAGCGCACACTAGCTTTACAAAGCTCCAAAGGACAATGGGTTGTAAGCACGTCGCATTGGCTTAGAATTCGTCGTAAGTATTTACGACCCAATGTCTGGAAGCGATCAAAGGTTATTGGAGGCGAATGTCGATATAAAAGATTTTGCCCCTGATCCTGATCCTGTGTTCATTATGAGCTAGAAAGCGTCGCTTCTTGACTCATTAAATTTTGGCATTGAACAATCCTGCTTGAATACTCTGCCCTTAATATCTCATCATATGGAGGGGGTGGGACTGGCTCAATTGGTAGAACCTTGGTCTCCCAATAAGGAGATCCCCAGTTCGAAATCCACATTTGGTCGAAAACTGTTTGTACTATTTCGTTCCCTACTTGTTCGGTGGATGTTAGTATAATGTGAGCAGCTGACAAAGGGGTTCAGGCATCCAGGCACAGACGACACTGTCTCTGTGTGGCAGCACGTTAAATTGTCAGACTCTAGTCTTGGGACCCGTCATTCCACAATATAGACCATTATCATAGTGCTCACCTTGGACATAAAGCAACCAGCTCAAGTAAACGATGCTCAACTCAAGCCCCTCATACTCATAGTTCACGTCTGTATTCTGTATTCTATCTACATCGACTTTATTTTAGGACTGTGTCAGAAAAAAAAGCAGGTAAAGCTTTGATATTTTTTTTTTAAAGTAACAATGTTACTGTCGTCGGTTAAACTAAGAGAATTAAGAAAACAACAACAACAACAACAACAACAACAACAACAACAACAACAACAACAACAACAACAACAACAACAACAACAACAACAACAACAACAACAACAACAACAACAACAACAACAACAACAACAACAACAACAACAACAAAAACAACAACAACAAAACAACAACAACAACAACAACAACAACAACAACAACAACAACAACAACAACAACAACAACAACAACACCAAACGAACAAACAAAAAACAAAGAAATAAACAAACAAAACCAACAGCCACTGTTGTAAAGAATAAATGAATAATTGAAAAGACTGTTGTATAGAGTTTTTATAATGTTATCCTACTGGTCAAGATAAAAAGGTTACTTTGAACCAAATTTTTCCCAACGCGATAAATTATTGTTTCATAATTATGTTGAAAACGCATGGTTAAAGTAATCGTTTTATTAATTTGTTAGATTTTCCGCGTGAAATAAAGAGAGATTAGAATGTTTATACACGACTGAATTTTCAATCACACAATTTGCAATCACTAACTTACAGATGTTGATTGGAAACTTTTGTTCGACTTTAGACCATCTTATGGAAATAGATAAGTAATATGTTAGTTTTGCTGCAGATTTTCAGACCACGTTGGTACTGTTATAGTCTAGTTGCAAAGCAAAAAAGGTTAAATGTTAAAAAAGGTATATATAAATGTCGTCCCTAAAACTAAAAACCAGCACTCAGCACTTATTGTTCAGAGTCATCACAAATCACCAAGGCTACCCAATTGAATATCACGCAAGCTCCTCTGTCAATAGCGGAGGGCGCGGTAGTCCTGGGGTGGAACATCGGCTTTCGACGCAGTTTTTTTAGGTCCGTGGTTCGAGCCTTGGCGACGTCGTCCCCTACTGCTTGAGTAGGTATTAGTTTAATGTGATCAAATTGAGACAAGAGTCATCGTAATGCTCCCCGCCCTTTTTTGTGTGTAGTTGCACATAAAAGTGTCAGACATTAGTCTTAGGGTTCGTCCACAATATAGCCTACATATTGCTGACGTTGGACGTTTGTTCTCTGCTGTCCACTGATCACCGAGGTCTCCGCTAGTACAGGACAAGTCACTGAAATTACTCACGTGAGCACATTATCTGGAAAACAACATACTACCAATCTATTTCTATACAAGACCAATACTCAGACCGTATTTTTTCTTAGCCCACACAGTCCACATACCAAAAATCTAAACTGTTCTAAGATTAGTGTGTCGAAACTTTCAAAAAAATAGTTCAATTTGTGTCTTAGCGCAAACGTTTGTCTGCCTCGTTGACTTGACCGGCTATTTTTGGAAGCTTCGCTGATCACCAAATGCACGGCTAAAATCAAAACTATTCGCACTGGTTTACATTATCAAATGTAAGGAACAACTCGGAAAGACATTGCACTTGAACGGATTCTTCACCCCCGCCCTGTCTCGTGTGTGGCAGCACATTAAATTGTCAGACGTTTGTCTATGGGGCCCGTCCACAATATAGCCTATATAGTCCTGCTGTTGGACGTTAAACCAACCCAACCCAACCCAACCCAACCCACGCAAAGCAAAAAGTCATTAAATTTGGATTTGATTTGCTTAACTGAACCTGTTTGTGCCTGTGTCTATAATTAGGATATAATTAATCCGCATGTTGCCCAGGCAGCTACCGTTTGAAACAAACAATAATCTATTATTATCTCTGAAATGACGCGCTTTGCTTTTTATTTATTTTTTTTTTTATAACTGCACTTGATTAATCATAACATTTCATACGCCTGCGTCATAATCATTCCCTATACTTTCGACGGGCGAAGAACAACAAAGAGGTTGAAGAGTAGAACAAGTTTGCTGGGAGAGCAAATACATGTAGTGCAACTAAATAGGTCATAAAGAATTCAAGACACATAGCAATTTGATAAACGTTGAATATTTATTGAAGTTTCCATCATTTAAGTGATAGATCATTTTGAATAAGACATATTATTAGATATTTCAGATTATTATGCAATTTGATGTTGCATTGTACATGGATTATGGCCTTCTTTACCGGACCCAAATGAGGCTTTTCACACACAAAAAAGAATAGACAAAATATTATGGAATGGTTGTTTCTTTGAATAAAAAATAAACTAAAATTGTGCCCGTTCTCATAGATATTACTGATTTACATGTATTTTGATAAACAATTAGAATTACCGATACACAATAATATCGCCCTTATTGTTTTGTTGGGAGGCCAAACTTGCAAATTCTAATAAATCAAACGAAGAAACCAATGAGGCCTTTCTCCCTTTTTGTTAAGTCTCATTAAAAACACAGTTTTAATATCTTAACGTGTTTATTCTCTATGTCGAAAGACATAACATTGCTAAATATGTACTTTCCATTAGTTTGAAAAAATCAGATTATAAATATAATCTGAAATTGCAGCTCGATTATTCTGGTATAATTACACAGATTTTTGAAAAATAAAGTCGAAGTAGGTAAAAGATTCCATATTTTATAAAATTTGTATTTATAACTGAATAAATTACATTCATTCTATGTTAGTATAATTGCAAAGAAAACTCAAGTTACCTCGATGTCCTATCTAGAAACCTAAAACTTCTGATTAGTTCTAGAGAGCATAACTGTAATTAGAACTACTAATCAGGAGAAGGTAGGCTATTGTTCGACTGTATCTTCCAAACTTTAAATTCTTTGACATTAGCGCTAACAATGCTCCTTAACTTATATACATATAAAATTAGTGTCTATTACCTAAACATTGAAACGATTCTGATCGTTTGACTGTTTAAACTTTGTCTTTCATAATAGTTTTTTCAAAAGATATTTTACAGTGTGGCGAGCTAAGAATTAAATTTTTTACTGCTTTTAAAAAAACAACAAGCTTAATTGTAATAAAATCTTAGGTAGTAAGTACATCACGGTGTTAGCTTACGACCCGTCTTAACAAATTGTAATTATGGTGTCGCCCTTCTTAAAAAAAAAAAAAAAAGAAAAAATTTTTGGTTTCTAAAAAAAATTTGAAAATCTTTAATGTCTTTCTCTGCTTTTCTCTTTCTCCTTTTAAAACATGACAAATAATAATACAGGCCAGGTGAAATTTGACATGACCAGGTTAACACGTAGGCGACTAGTACTAGTTATTCTTGTCTGGTTAACTGGACGTGAGGGCATTGACAGTCTCCGACAGCTGCTCTTTTAAACCGACCGGTGTGCGCTGGAATTATCAGCTAAACTCATCACCAGTTCTGGTCGGAGAAATCGGTCTTTCTCTTTCTCCCTTTGTCTCTCTATTTCTTTCTCTCTCTCTCTTTCTCTCTCTTTCTGGTTCCCTATTTCTGTCTGTCTGTCTGTCTGTATGTCTGTCTGTCTGTCTGTCTGTATGTCTATCTGTCTGTCTGTCTGTCTGTTTGTCTGTCTGTCTGTCTGTCTCTCTCTCTCTCTCTCTCTCTCTCTCTCTCTCTCTCTCTCTCTCTCTCTGTCTGTCTTGTCTCTCTCTCTCTCTCTCTCTCTCTCTCTCTCTCTCTCTCTCTCTCTCTCTCTCTCTCTTTTTCTCTCTCTCTCTCTCTCTCTTTTCTCTCTCTCTCTCTCTTTCTCTCTCCTCTCTCTCTCTCTCTCTCTCTCTCTCTCTCTCTCTCTCTCAAATCTCTCATCTAATTTAATATATTCTACAATTTATTTCGTAAGAAAATGTAAGACTTCACAACTTCAAATTTCAATACGGTTACATTTCTAAAAGGTGGAATACAAGAATAAGAAGAAAGAAACCACAGGTCAAATAGAACACACCCCTCTCATGGCTGTTCTCGGAACACTTCGCCCCCTGTTAATAAACCAATACTGTCAAACAAGAGATCAAAACGCTTCATTACTCTCTCGAGGAAGAAAGCGTAATCTTTCCTTGTTTAACATCTCCTGGATTACCAAAGGAGGAAGCTATACGGCAACTGGAAACAAAAGTGAGATAGTAGACTAGTCAGGATTTGTCACATTCTACTAATGACACCGACCTTACCAACTGAGGAAAATAACAATAACAACAAAGCGGGTCGAATCCACCATCTTCCTATGAGAAGTCCACGCACTCTAACTTTGGAACAAGTCGCCCCTCCCCCTCCCCCCCCACACACACACATACACTTTTCCCCCCACCTTCAATCATGTTGGTTAATGACTAAGGACCTCCTGGAATGAAGATTCGTATCAAAGATTTGGAACTGCCTTGCTGCACTGCCTAACGGTGCTACCTGCTTGCACTGACACAAAGTGCTATTTCACCGACTTCTACTTTGGCTGACACCGTAGAGATCTCCTTGGTATCATCTAGGAGACGGCTGACATAAAGCAGTATCCACAAAGGAGTCGCAGTGATTTAGTCAACATTTCTTGTAAAATAACACTGTTTGTAGAGTGTTTCCAAAATTTCTAATGTTTTAACCAATGAAGACATAATCAAAAATATTCCAGATATTAAAATTTCAGTTTTTTTTTATATTTTTCAACTATTTCACCGCTTACATGTACGTGGTGTAATGTTGAGTTAAGAGAATAAAACGCTAGATAGCATTAGGGATACAAATTGTAAGAATGATGTATTTAAGGGTCGGTGTATTTTCGTAACTCTTTACACCCCTTATTCAATTTCAAAATAAAAGTACGACTAGTAAAAAGTAATCAGCCGCCGTTGAAATTGATGCCAATTGATGGTTCAACGTCTCTTTTGCTCTATAGACAGATTCTATACCGGGACGACACCCTAGAGCGGGATTCGGAATGCCACATTATAATGACATAAAGCAGTAAGACAGAAACAAGGCGGTTTTATCGGGGCTTTAAATCACAACCTTGAGTCGCGCATTGTTCAGTTGAACCATCTGGTCAACGTATGAGATCGTATTTGAAAGAGTAGTAGACGTTAAAATAGGAGAGAATACCGTTTTCACCTCGTCACTGTATTTGACCCTACTTGTAAGCGAGTAGAGTTAAGCTAAGAGAGGCTATCGTTCTCACCTCGTTACTGTCAGTGATCCTCCTTGTAAGCGAGTAAACGTTAAGCTAGAGAACATCGTTCTCACGTCGTCCCTGTATTTGACCCTCCTTGTAAGCGAGTAAATGTTAAGCCTCACCTCACCTCGTCACTGTCTGTGATCCTCCTTTTAAGCAAGTAGACGTTGAACTGGGAGAGAGAGTCACTCTTACTAAGAACGTAGGACCACCTCAACTCCAGTTAACGAACTTGCGCAGTGGTAGAGCGCTGATCTCCCAATCGGCAAGTCCCTGGTTCGAAACTCACGATCTGCCAAGAAATTACTTGGCCAATCTCATCCCCGATGGATGAAGTCGGTGTTAGAATAAAGTGACTGGCTGAGAGGGAGTCATGATATTCCCGCGCTGTCTCTGTGTGGTAACAGTTACTAACACTTGAAATTCTCTGACGTTCGTCTTGGGACCCTATCAAAATATAGCCTTAAAATTGCTGAGGTTCGACGCTAGGCAACTAATTCAACTCAACCTTGGCGCCATTTTTTTTTTTCATTTCAATACAAATCCTTTCGCTGTTGGACTAACTGGGTAGAGGACATTGCCCGGAGAAAGACGCAGTGTCCGTCTCAATATGAATTTAGGTTAATGAACGGAAACATTGTATTGCAAGAATAGTGTGGGAGTAGAGACAGACATAAATTTAACCTAACAAAAGACATTTGTCTCTATCTCTTTGTCTCCCTCCTCCCTCTGTTTCTATATCTCTCTTGCACTCATTCCCCCTCCCCTTCTCTCTCTTTCTCTCTCTGTCTCTCATTTTTTAAATCAACCATTTAATCGATTGAAGTAGCAAGACTTTTCTCTCATTTTTTAGAAAGTTTCATACTATGCCAATATATATGTCGTGCATGCAAATCAACGGGAAGGTTTTATAAAACCTCCTTTATTTTAAACATCGGTAATGTTATTTCAAAATCTATGTTTCTTTTCCATTATTATTATTTTAATCCTGATACTCTGTATGATTATTAGAAAAACAAACTAAGCTATTAAAAACTAAAAAAGAGATAGGAGTTCAAATCTGTTTTACCTACATTAACGTATACATAACAATCATGGTTTCTCATTCATTCTTTGTGTGCATTATTTGATCGCATAACGTATGAATATTGTTTTAAACTTAAAAAAAACCAAACAAAAACAAAATGAGCATGAATGGTAACGAATTTTATAAACCATCTTCAGAAATACATAGTAAAAAAAAGTATAATAGATCAAATTAGCACTCGAACCCAGAATGATTTTACATGACAATGTCTCGCTTTAATATTACCAATCTGATAACAAAGTGTAAAATTACTTTTAGAAACGGTGTACTGGCCACAAGAAATTAGACCTAACTTGATTGATAAGAAGCCCTAGAGACAAGCTTCACCAAAATTTAATTCCCATTCGAAAGTGAAAGATTAAGGAACTCCAAGGATACTGGTTTGCGTACTATTAATAATAATAATAATTTGTAGTTATAAATAATAGTTTGGATAGATTTACACTCAAGGGCAGTCCATTGAACTGAAAAGTTTTTGACAACAAAAATCACCTTTAGGTTAAATCTCTTTATGAGAAAAAGCAGAGCAGCATTTTTCAATCACTAAAAAAAAACTTTTCATTGTTTTTCATCTTTCTTCATGCAACTTCGACTTATTTCTAATTGATGGTACAAACATAAAATCTGATTAGTTTTTTTGCATCTCAGCAAACAGTAAAATAACGTTTGCCTTCATCTAAACTATTAGACAGTCATTAAAAACCCGTTTAGTACGATAGGTAACTGACGGAACATCGTTAAGTAAAGATTTACTGGTTCACCATTGCCAAAAATAAAGCGTTAGGTAGAAAGAAAAAAAACAACAACAGATACCTTCTAGATTTTAACATCTCAATGCTCACGTTGCCCTAACAAAACCCATGGCGCGTACAACGCGTTTCTGGAGTCTTGGTTCCTTTTCCTGTGTATTTTAATGCAAGACAATTCCTATTTTTTCTTCCTGGGCTAAAAACGGGAACAAGCACAGTACAAACATATCCTGCGAAAAGATCTGTTGCAGTAGATTCCTTCGTCTTTACGGAACAGGAAGAGTGCTGACACATACAAGAGAAAGGTATTTGCGTTGCCATCGTTCTTATGCGTATCGGGAATGCACGGAAAAACATTTGACACAAATTAGGATAATACCAAGGCGTAAAACTAACAAAGATATTCTGCCAATTTGTGAAAAAAAGTTCTATCTTTCACCATGGTTTTTACCTGGTAGTTTCACCTATAGTATCCGTGTTTGAATATGTTTTTCTCTTGCAGTTAATCTTCTAAGCTTTTGTTCTCAATAATACATGGTGTCATTTTTGCCATACTACACAAATTGTGTTTATGAATGTGTTCGCCACTTCCTGCTGTATGTTTTTCAATATCCGTTTTATTTCTATCTCGATAGTTTATTGTCCGTTTCACGCTTCAATATTGGATCTCTCTCTCTCTCTTTCTCTCTCTCTCTATCTCTTTTTTTTCCCCTCTCTCTCTTTCCCTCTCTCTCTCTCTCTTTCTCTCTCTCTCTTTCTCTCTCTTTCCCCCTCTCTCTCTCTTCCCCCCTCTCTCTCTTTCCCCCTGTCTCTCTCTTCCCCCCCTCTCTCTCTCTCTCTCCCTTGTTCTCTGTTCCTCACTCCATATCTTTTTCAATCTCGTACTTACTCTCCCTCTCTCTTTCTGAATCTCCCTATCTCTTTCTAACCCTCTAGATTTGGTTTCTTTACTACTGTTGCTTTTATTTTACAATTAGATATTTTATATTCATGATCGTTTTATCTATTTTACATTATTGTATATCTCTTTTTATCTCTTAAATGTCTTATTGTGTCTGAAGAAGACTTAAAAGGTCGAAAGCTTACGTCTGTGTATCGTTTTGTATTCTAAGAGCTGCACTATACCTATTTTTTGTGTCTTGAATATTGATAACCAAGCTCTACTGCGACATTCACATTTAATTTAGTAGTAGTAGTAGTAGTAGTAGTAGTAGTAGTAGTAGTAGTAGTAGTAGTAGTAGTAGTAGTAGTAGTAGTAGTAGTAGTAGTAGTAGTAGTAGTAGTAGTAGTAGTAGTAGTAGTAGTAGTAGTAGTAGTAGTAGTAGTAGTAGTAGTAGTAGTAGTAGTAGTAGTAGTAGTAGTAGTAGTAGTTGTTGTTGTTATAGTTGTAGTAGCAGCAGCAGTAACATTATTAAAGGAGTCGTTGTTTGATACGGCTTTCTTGAACACAGCCAATATATTAAAGCTGAAGAAATACTTGTATTTCATTTTATATAAAATAGCAACAAAGAACTAGCAAACATAAACACACGCACAAAAAATTTTTCAAAAAATTTCCACCATTTGATCACTGATGCATAGAAAATGAGATAGCTAGTTTTATTATTTTGCAACAATTTCGGATTTATTTGTCAATAACTTTTTTTGCTATCCATACTTTATACTTGTATATGCCATATATGTAATCTATTTTAAGCACCCATATCAAATTACTTGTTTTGATATGATTTTCAGCTGGTCCGGAATAAACAAAATATGTATTCAAATTTGGCACTCAATCCAATGCCTCAGAGAGGAAGCAACATTATTTTTTTACGCATATTTACTTTCAATGATACCTCAATCCCTGAATATCACCTAGTGTTTATTATTTTAGCGGTGTCTGGATAAATTCAGGTGCGTCAGATTAATGTTTATGTTTTTTTTTTAATGTATTGAATGTTCTTGTGTCAGGGTGTCTTTAGATCGAGCTTACAAGGCAGTCATTCCAGAGCGTCCTAGAGATCTTCCTATCTGGGTCGAATCAAGGGAAGTCAGTCCGACCTAAAGAAATAAAGTGATAAAATATTAGCTTCTTACAAAAAAGATAGCCATAACAAGCTGACTTTCTCTCAAAGCTACACAGTTTCTTATCGTGCAGTTCAACATAAGAGAATAAAGCAATGCAGGTTAAATGAATAAAATAAAATAAATGTATACTTTTGCTTTTACCTGATTTTAAATCACGATGGTTTATCGCACCTTGTATAGTCTGTAAGCGTCTAAAATGCGTTGTTGTGCCTCTACCCTAAGGCATTTGATTCTGGTTTATCTCTGTGAGAAGGTTGAAGCTGGCATTTCATCTCCTGCATCCTAATTAATCAAAGTAGACAAAAACAAAACGACGTTCTTTTCTCTAAGAGCGAGTTGTTGGAGCGATGAAAGTAATATTTGGATTATTGGAATCTCAAGGTTTCAAGAACGTATACATTGAAGGAACCCCGATGCGGGATACCGGGACAGAAGCTGGGAAAACCGAGGCGGCCTAGGCGTGAATTTCACCTACAAAATTTCATATAAAACCCGCATGCTATATATACCCTTGGACCAGAGGTAACCCTGGACGAGTCAAGGCGTATCATTCTCAAGCAAATACTTCATCGCTTGTTGGCTTCCTTACATTACTCAAGTAAGGTATGTGTTTGCAGTCTTATATTTCACATGAAAAGCATAAGATAAACCCATCGCTGTATTCCCTCTATGGAAATGTATATGTTAGCAAAACATAAGGTTTTTCGTGGATACTGCACATACATGCATTAAGCGGTGAAGGTTTCAATGTAGCTTTTAGTGTGATGTGTGATAAACAGCGTGCTTGTTTACTCTGCAAAATACTGTATGAGAAGGAAATATGTAGGAAAAAGGAGGGAAAGATATTGCAGGGATAAATGAATAAACAGAGAGTGAGAGAGAGAGAGAGAGAGAGAGAGAGAGAGAGAGAGAGAGAGAGAGAGAGAGAGAGAGAGAGAGAGAGAGAGAGAGAGAGTTAAAGATAGGGAGGGTTTTAAGGAGACTTTTTTAATATCGAGATTAAGTCCATGCCTGACGAATCTAATCGCATAGGATAACTACTGCATCTCACTGAATTATTATTGACTTTTTTAACCAATGAAATTAACAGTGCTGTGGAGTCCAAGTTATCCTTCATTTTGCAGGAATTTTTAAAAATATTTTTAGGAATCCGTGACAGTGAGTAATAGCAATATGGTGCTGATTATATGGAAACACTATTTTTTATCCGTCAGTATTAAAGTGTTAGACTCACATCTGAAAGTTTTACATGCTGCCACACACAGACAAGATGAGGGGACCTGGTGGAACCCCCGATTAGAAGGCTTTACCCCTTGCGCCATTTCGCCTCCTTCACTGAGAGATATTGTAAAAAGTATTATGGTTACAATCGGTTATATTTAAATTTTAAGGATAATTTCATTTTCAAAACGTATAAGAAGAATAAAAATGGGAGGTGCAATAGCCCTGGCGTAGAACATCGGCTTCCGACGCAGGATGTCCTTGGTTCGAGTCCCCCTCTGACGACTCCGTCCCCTATTGGTTGAGTCGGTGTCAGTATAAAGTGACAAGTTGAAACAGAGTGTGTAAACGTAAACATGTCAGACTTTAAAAAAGGGGCCCGTCCACAACATAGCCTATATAGTAATGACGTTGGTCCCTGAGCAACAAAAACAAATAACGGACAGAATAAAAAAAATGCCTCATCCACTAGTAGGTCGGTGTCAATAAAATATAATGAGGCCGGCTGAGACAGCACTTATAATTGTCAAACGTAAGTCTCGAGCCCGTCGACGTATGGCGTTAAAACTAGAAAACAGGAAAGATCCTCTCTCCTATCAAGAACAAATTAATCGCCTCGTCAATGTCGACTAATTAATAGAAATTTCTTTACATATTTGCTGACATTTGCTTAGAATGATGAATAATATGCTAATTCTCACCCCATAGTAACTGACTCAGCAAGAGTCAAGAGCTGATCCAGGTGATTCATAGATAAAACCGCCACCTGTTGATGGAAAAAACCTACAGTCGTTCATAGAAATTAATTTTCATTCATCGATAGCTATAGAAGGTAACAAGCGTGATCGGGAATTTTCAAGAAATCTATAATTAACAAGTAGAGAACCTTTAAAACTGTGTGGGGGCGATAGCGACACCCTGTAATTTAGTATTGTTACGAAAATCGCTAGTTTAGGTAATGTGGTAACACGATCAAGCACGCATTGCTTATTTTGGAGGTGCCTAATTCAATTAACAATTTATATAAGTCTATGCCCTTTGAATTGTTGTTAACATCGTGACTTGATCTGTTACTACACTTTCCCCATTCACCAGTCTTGTTTTGATCTGTGGACAGTCAACATGTCTTCCAAACTAATGGACAATCGCGGACTGTCTTGACAGCTGAGATAAATTGCCTTTCGTGACTGTGGAAGACTGAATGGTGATATAAAAGTAATACGCGCAAAGCTAGATAAGTAAACATGAATGACAAAGAGTGCTATTGACGTAAAACAATCACTTAAAATGTTTCATTTATTCATGCTCTCTGTATTTCCACTTCTTCGTGTGGACACCTAAACAATATGGCTGAAGTGATGAGGATTTAGATCACAATCATTAATTTGTCATTTGATTCAGAGGAATTTAGTTTAGCCATTGACACAAAATCCTTCGGACAACACCTATAAACCCAGGTTTATCGCGTAGTTTTAAAATTTTCTTTGAATCTTTTGTTACAAAAAGACACATTAGTGTATATAGCAAGATTATCTTTTTACAACACAATATTGTTCTGATAGTGCTTCACACTTGGTGCAAAAAAGCAAAGATCCAAATTCAGGAATTTGAAATACAATTCTTAAATTGTATTGATTGCAGATTAAAAGAAAATAATAATATGGGTGTTCATAGTGAAAATTATTCAGTGCTTAAAAAAAACTATTTAATTAGGAACAGTGGTTGTACAAAACTTAACAGGTCGAAATTTTGCGAGTACGCATTATCTTGATTAAAAACAAAGGAAAAACAAACAAACGGCAGAACAAGGAGAGACAACTCTGTAAAATCACAAGCTGGCTCTTGATTTAGTGTGTGCGTTTTTTTTTGGGTTTTTTTTAGCCTACATTACATTGCGTCGAGGGCAGGACGCCATCGATTTCACAATGACATAACCAAAATGCGGCGGTTATACACAAAAGATTTGTCGGCGCGTCTCACGCAAACATTAATTTACCTGAATGTGGTCTACATATCTAGACCATACGTCCATGATCTTATCTTCAGATCTAGACCGGACTAAGAAAAAAGGCGTCAAAGAATTTGGGGCAAGGACAGACTTTCTTTTCGTATTGTTTTAATTTTCCACTGACATGACGGCCAGACTCGATATATCACCGGCTCTTCTTCTCTTAATTTTTTAAACTGTTTTTGGACTGCGAGACAAGTTTGCATAATGAAATTATAGGAGGAGCGAGAGGATCTGAATCATACCAAATAAATCTAATTTTGTAAAAAGAAAAACAATTTATGCATGAGACTACAGCAGATATTCAAAATTATCTAGCAATTTAGTTAATTAGTTTTAATGTTAAATCATTATTATCCCTGTGTAGAGGAAAGATGCAAAATCTACATGTAATTTTAATAGTGCATGATTGTTTTAGAATTCATTAACCAAACACTGCATACTATTACTATCAATTCTACCATTCTGACGCCATGGTAAATTAAAAGTATAATGGTCTCTCTAATGATTTTGTAGAATTTTCATAATACTGCCACTGGAGTGCATTGTATTTGTAAAATGCTGTTGAAAGGTCTCGGTAAACCTTATTTACTGTCCGCTTGTTACGAGCGTAACTTCTTAAAAAAAGTAATGAATATGATGATGTTGCTTTGTAATCTACACTACCTTGGTAGATATAGTGTTAACTTTCATGAACTCTGGAGAGCATAAAGGCTCAGTTTATATGTTTTCTTCATAAGAATCAGAGGCGTCAATGGATACAACTAATTTCATTTGTTGTCTTCTTTTGTTTGTTTTGCTGAAATCACTTTTAACAGTCACTTCAAACTTTAAAGGCGTATTTCGTCTGTCATCGAAATTTTTCAACAGATAATAATTTTGTGAGTAGTTTATGTTATAGTATTTTTGTTTTTGCTTTCATAATTTAGGCCTAAAACCTGGAAACTGCACAGTTCGTACTTTTTCGGCACAACATACATCAACCAACATGCTCACGTTCCTAATATTTCTTGACTAAAGGGTACATAGAAAAAGGACAAGAAAAAGAAAGTTAGGGGAAAACAAAGAATTCCATGTCAATCGCATATGCCGTGCTCGTGAACGTGAAAACACCCAGGGAGAACGGGAAAGAAAAACACCTGGAACCGCGACTTGGGTGCCCGCTTCCCGCTTCCCACTTTCTCAGCACTGCGGGTCTAGGCACATTGACGGACCATGACAACCCAACACAACAAGCCATGTGAAAGTTAAGGACAATTTTTGTAATTGAGATTTATTGATATCAAGTTGGTCTTTTACATTATACATAGCTGTTGTATTATGCGTTGTAATACATGTATTCTATCATGTTCTGAGAGAGTGAGAGAGACACAACAATAAACGCACATAGAAAGAGAGAGAGAGAGAGAGAGAGAGAGAGAGAGAGAGAGAGAGAGAGAGAGAGAGACAGACAGACAGACAGATAAAAGACAGTTGGTTGGGTTGGTTTAACGTCCAACAACAGCATTATATAGGCTATTGTTGACGGGCGAGAAAAGAGAGACACGGGAAGATACGTAGATAGCTAAATAGACAGACAGGTAGATAGAGAACGATATATAATAGATAGCGTAAGGCGAGAGAGAGAGAGAGAGAGAGAGAGAGAGAGAGGGAGAGACAGAAAGAAAGAAAGAAAGAAAAAAGAAACATATAGAGAGACAGGCAGACAGAGACAGAGAGGTAGAGAAAAATGTTTTCTGACTGACTCTAATTTCTAGTTCCTGCTATGTCCCTAAAATGCGCGGAATACACTTTTTTGGCGAAGGTTTGGAAGCTTTACAGGTATCTTCTGCCATACTCTCAAATCTGCCACGGTGTGCTTCCGACTGGCTGTCTTTTTGTAACCTCTCTGGAATCGCAGTGACAGGCTGCGCCTTGTTGACATCTGTAGCTACTGCACGTCAGTTTCTCACCGACGCTATCCCTAAAGTTCCCTTTTCCTGTTGTTGTTTTTTGTGTGTGCTTTTTTTCATCCGTTGAAAAGATAGATCTAGATCTAGATGTAGATCTAGGTACCGATACAATTTTGATGTGCGAATACGTTTTTCGTCGACACTATTGACCAATAAGAATCCTTGATCTGGTTTGAATTGATCAATAATAATAGTCAGGCTGGTTCGAATCGACCAATAAGGATAGTCAGGCTGGTTCGAATCGACCAATAAGGTTAGTCAGGCTGGTTCGAATCAACCAATACAATAGTCGGTCTGGTTCGAATCGACCAATAAGGGTAGTCAGGCTGATTCGAATCGACCAATACAATAGTTGGTTTGGTTCAAATCGACTAATAACAATAACCAGTCTGGTTGGAATCGACGAAAATGAATTGGTTTGAATCGACCAATAAGAATAGTCAACCTAGTTTGAGACTTCCATGATATTTCTGCAGATAACAAATAATATTGTTTGTGAGATTAATAATTTACACTATTACTATTGTTTTTTAGTTTTGTAACTACAATGAATCCATGCCAAGTATCAAAGAAAAATGGTTTGGGATTTAGTTATTGGTTCAAAAAGTTTATCTTTAACTATTAGGACATGTTGCGGAGAGGTCCCAATATTGATGTCTGATAATTTGAGATGCGAGTCTTACCTGGTCCCATTATACACTATACTACCCAGCCTCTGAGAAAAAAAGGGGTCAAATCGGGAATCGAACAGGAATTCTTCAGAGGCCTACCTTTGAGCCACCTCGTCACCCCCCTCCCGAAAAAAAGAAACAAAACAAAAAAAAAAAACAACAACAAACAAACAAAGAAAAGCAATAACAACAACGAACAAAGAAAGGGAAAAAAAACTAACAAACAAAAAACAATCCCGAAGCAAAAGAAAAGAAAAAAAAAACATGGACATACAGAAAACATATTTCTATCCACACCAAGCAAAAGTCAGGCTGCACCATCACTTCGATGTAAAGAACGGAACACACAACTGTTACTCACTGTTGTGTTGGTGAGTACCACAGGCATCCCTGCCTAGTTTGTGCTGAGTACAGCTCATTATGGCGACATTTTAGTTTTCACTATCTCGGAATCTTCAGCAATCAACGCTTTCCGAAAAACGCAGCAGTTTTAGTTCACAAAATGTTCAACATCCGTCCGGTTTTTTTTTATTGTAAAGAGTCTTTATAATAATAGTATAACGTTAAAAAACACGGAAAAAGGAAAAGAAACAAAAAGAAAGCACAGACAAAAACAAGCAATAAAAAAAACCAAAAAAAAAACTAAAACAACAACAGCGAAACGACAAGAAATGAAATAACATCACCACCAACAAAAATGAAACAGCAACACTCACACAGGTACAAACAGAGACACGCACACACACACACACACACACGCACGCACACACGCATTTACACAGCCATCCAGAAAAGGCGTTCCTGCCATCAGTTTTTAGAAACGGAAATAATAATTATGACATGTTCATGACAAAATTCCACCACTCTAAACAGCGCATGAATGACTTCTTAGAATGTGTTGTCATGATGATTGCGCAACTTTCATGCCATTTTGTTTACTCATGGTACTGAAAAAGATGAGGAAAAAAGATTATTCATACAAAATAAAGCAATTAATGGAGTCATTATAAAATGATTTCTATTTATGTTGGTCGTATCGCAGTATGAGTAGATACAAAGGCAACAAAAAGTGAAATTTATTTCTTATCAGCTTCTAATTTATAAACATGAGAATAAAGTTTTCAATATTTTGTCCAGCTTAACAGTATTATTGTTAAGTTTTATAACAGAAAATTGCGATTTTTTTATCGATCCAAGCTTTGCCATATTTTATTTTTGGTTCTGGAAGCAGCAAAGCCATTTAACAAGTTGAAGAATGGGAAAAATCTAATTTACAAATTTGAAGTGCCCCTACGCCCCCCCCCCCCTTTTTTCTCCCCGAAAAACACCACCTTTAAAAAAATAAAACAGCAACACGAGAAAAACAAAAACGAAAAACAAACTCCAAACAATAACAAAACAAATAACAAACAAAACCAATCCATAGAATAGAGAAAAAAAAACACATAAATTCACAAACAAACACAAACAAACTCACAAAAACATCCACTTGAATAGACGAATTTTTCGCCATGTTAACAGTATCTCATTGGAAGAAAACAGTTCAATGGGAATTTTCAATATTATATCTAAAGAGAACTAAATTAATTTTACCCCCCACCACCACCACCCTTTGATATCCCTAAGAATCCAAAATGGACACAGGTCTGGAAGACAGACTCGAAACCTAATCCTACTTCTCTTCAGTTCAAAACTCTATCGCCTGCGTTAACAAAAACCCATATACGAACAATAAGGTAAAAAAATTTAAACGCCTTGATTCTTTTTAGTTTTTCTTAAATTTTCTTCTCCAATAAACCACCACCCTTTGATATCCCTAAAAATCCAAAATGGACACAGTTCTGGAAGACAGACTCGAAACCTGATCCTCCTTCTCATCAGTTCAAACCTCTACCGCCTGCGTTAACAAAAACCCATATACGAACAATAAGGCAGGAAAAAAAGTGTAAACGCCTTGATTCTTTTTAGTTTTTCTTAAATTTTCTTCTCCAATAATTCTAAAGGTTGTTATTTGGAAGCCCACATCTTTAACCTGGCATCACATTTCCTCAACAATAAGTCTTGGGGCCCGACCACAATATAGCCTATATAGTGCTGATGTTTGACGTTAAACCAACTCAACAACAACAACAACAACATCCTCAACAATATCTAGATTAACTTAATGGTTGACTATTCCCTGAACTCTTTTTAGTTGAAAGGCCAGAACAAAAGATACCCGATACCAGTGTCAGTAGGGCTTGGCCAAGTTCCCCTCTAAGGAGTCAAAAACGACATCAAAACTGAATTGTTCTTTTCTGTACAGTAAGCAGAATGCCACCCCTCTCTCCGTGTTCTTTACTTTACACATATTTATATAAGACAAGTTTTTACGAATATAACATGACAATACGGGTTTTGTTTCGAAGAAACCTGGGAATAACTATTGACAACAAACTATCCTGGCACGACCACGCGAATTGTACTTAAAACAAAGGAAATCAAAGAATTCGTTTGCTAAGAAAACTTAAATCCTTGAAAGTTGAAAATCACCTGATCAAGTATGTTTTACAATGCCACACTCCAAAGCATTCTTACATTTGGCATAAACTGTTGGGGCGTAAAATATAAAAAAAATCACTTGGACAGGATTGTGAAAAAGGCTGGAAAGATAACACATACCCATTCACCATCTGTCGGTTAACTATATTTAAAACACTGCTCTAAAAAATCAAACACATACTGATAGATACAAACACCCCCTCTTCTCCCGATATTTCATCACGCAGTGGTAGATTTCTGTAACATAAAACTCATTCTGAGAGATACAAACATTCATCTATCCCCTCATCAGTTAGAGTGCAGCGAGACTCCTCTTTGTAGATTATATTCTAGTTGTCATAATGATTATAATAATTTGTTTTTATCAATGGAAACTATTGATGCCAAATGTGGGTGTGTGTGTATGTGTGAGAGTACCTATTTGTGAATGCGTGTGAGTTTTGTAACATGTGAATACACTACACATGTTTTATTCAGTAACCAAGCAAAATTTCCCACGTGAATTATTAAAGTTATATATAATCCTATCTTATTTTATGTTATGTTATCTTATCTTATAACTAAAGATAAGATAGACTTTTTCCACATTAAAATGGAAAAAATTTAACAGCAAGAATAGAAAATGTTTATTTGTAATAGCCGCTGTCTATCGGCATCTCTCTCTCTTTGTCTCCCTCCCTCTCTCTCATTTTCTCTATCTCTCCCTCTCTCTTTTTCTCTATCTCTCTTCCCTCTATCTTTGTTGGTGTCTTTCTCTCCCTAGTGAATTACATTAAAATATTAAACATTAGCACGTCAACAATGTCTTAATAGATGAAGCAAAAATAATATCACCATCCTTATTCCTTGCATCTATTCTGCCTCTCTCTATCTCTCTCTCTCAATCTATCTATCTATGTATCTATGTATCTATGTATCTCTATCTATCTATCTTTCTATCTATCTATCTATCTATCTATCTATCTATCTATCTATCTATCTATCTATCTATCTATCTATCTATCTATCTATCTATCTATCTATCTATCTATCTATCTATCTATCTATCTATCTTATTTCTTTCTCTCTATCTATCCTCTTTCCTTAAGTGCAACGTCGAAATATCTAACGTTGTTCTAAGTGTCTAAAGAAACCCACACAGAGAGATATTAATGGTCATTAGAAATACTATTACTGTAAAAAATGGCAAGATTGTATTGCTTCGAGCACAAATACACTTATGAAGGCAATGCTTGCTGTTATAATATATAATATGTACCCTGCTTAATCAAGCACGCTTTAGAAAGAACACAATTATCGCGCTTTCTCGGATTTTTAAATTCTAAATTGTATCTCCTTTTCCCAAATGCTGCATACAAGCAGCAGATTCTAACTAACATTTTCTTTCTTTTATTGAGTTATAAACGCTGTTGTATAGTCTTAAACTATTTTAACTTGCGTCAATATTATTACACTATTCGATTTAATTTCTTGCAAAGTGCCAACACATTGTTATGACTTTAGATTCAATTTTCCATGAACTATACACGGTTTTGTGAGTACCATTTCTACCTGTTACCCTTTGATCATTATAGCATGATTATTTTTATTCAGTCCAAATCCCATTATAATTTCCAACGATTTCTTGTTTATATGCTTTCCTCTATCTCTTACAACTATGAAATGTACATTCGTTGCGAACAATTCTTGAAATGCTATTAACATAAAGGCATATAGCCATCACCGTGCTGACGTGCCTCAAAAACAAACAAACTCAGGCATTGTATATCCGCAATATTGCCTATCTGTTGAATATGGACTTTCAGAAACCAACTAACCAACCAAGCAACCAACTATAGGTATTCCAACGTGTGGGGTGTTTTAAGTTCTTTGATAACGCCATTGTTAATATTGTAATATGCTGACTTAACATACTACTTGTGTATTCCATTTAAGAGTTTTCTAATGTTGTTTTTTCGTTGTTTGTTCTTTCTATCTTTGGTCTCAGCACTGAGAGTTTATGGGGACAAACTGGCAACATTGTTTCCACGACCACGCCAGTCTGCCAGTTACATAGCGCGACGGCTGCCAAGGGAAATATCGGCCCCACTAGTGTGAAACATTACCTGAGAAACGTGTTTTGGCATCACAACGAAGGGCGCAATTACAGGCTCTATCAAAACAAATTATTTTTTTTTTCTTTTTACTGACATTCTCCCGCCACTGACACCGTACACAAAGTCAACAGATAATAGACATCACTTTGGGCTTTTTTAGTGCTTTCTTTGTTATAGACCACCTTGTAGTGGTATGTGAGGAAGTCATTTGCAACAATAGCTTAATGTGTTGGTCAAGTTTGTCGAAAGAAAGGAATATTGGACTTGTACCAATATTTGATCGTATAGACGTTTAAATCATTCAATTTAATCAGTTTAGTGAATTATGTGAGTAATTTGAAAAATACCTCATCTCTTATTGAGTTAATGTATGCTTTTCAATCTTGATTGTTTCGCCCAGTCGTTTTTTACAAAGGTCCATTGATTTCATTAATGATAACCTCATTCAATCTAGGATCGAACACTGTAGTTTCAATTCTATGCTGAAGACAAAGACGACGTAGTTTGTTTTGAAAATAATGAATATCTTTAAAGTTCATTCATAAAAAGACAAATGGCCGAGATTCAAGGAAACAGCTTTCTGTTGGCAAAACGATTTTGATCAATATAGAGGGTGTTTTTTTTCAAATAGATTTTTATCATTTTTTCTTTCCTTTGTATTTTGTGAATAAATTGCACAAGGAATAAAATACGTTATATCGTTTGTAACATTTTTTTTGTTTCGTTGGTTTTGAAGTTTTAACTGTTTTAGTATTTCTAAAATCTGTACTAGTCAGAAAGTAAAGGACTCCATGGATTAGGCCCTTAAGTCAATAAGATATTCATTCCTTATTTGCAATATTGCTCTTCGGATTAATAATAGTCACAAATTTCGACACGGATACATCATCAACTCCGTTATTGAGCTGTAGTTGAATTTTCTAGATCCAGTTTTACTTCACATGCAAACTAAAAACTAAAAACATGTATCTGTGAAGGATTAAAAAAAATTGAAACTTTACATTCAGATTTAATAATTAACATACTTTACATTCAGATTTAATAATTAACATAATCATTAAAAAGACCTTTTTCTTCCAAATGCGAGTACATTATTTCAGCCGAAAGAATCTTGTGTAGAGAGAGGAACCATTGCCAGTATCCCTCAACAAACACGGCTCTTCTACGTTAAAGTTATTGTCACTTGTCAGCTGCACCTTCGCCATCCTTCATCACATTAGAGCAGAGAATGAGATTATCATCTTCTCCAGATTTTCAACTTTGTTCCCTCTCAAATGCGCACTCTTTTGTTGCTAGTCCTGTTCATCAGAAGATTTTTTGTGTTTTTATTCTCTTGAGATTAACAAAGGAAGTCCTCATTGATTGCAAACTGTGGTTTTAGTTCAGTCGTTAAGCATTTTAAAGCAATGAACTGCAAAGTTTTACTCAATCGTCAGTAAAATGATCATCTAGGCTTTTTTTAAAAATTGATTATGTGTTTTGTATTAGCAAGAATTAAAACGAATTAAAAAGAACTTGTATTCCTGAAAAATGACATTTCAATTTAAAAAAAATTAAAGAATCTCGTCGAAGTTTAGATAAAATTTATCAGTATGTTGATCCAAATTTTTCGTGTACTAATTGTCATAAACCTTTATTATTTACGTTTCATTCTAGATTGATTATCAAGATTGATGGATGCCAATGTAAAAGAAATGAAACAGTAGTTTTCATATTTATGTCAAGTTGTGGTTGAAGCCTTTGATAACTTTTATTTATGAAAAAAAATTGTACATTACAAAGCACATCTACATAGTAAAAATATAACGAAGTCGCCTATATGACACGTGTAGCAAAGATTAATGTTTTGATACGCACGTTTCAAATGATAAAGTCTTGCCATAGCTAAGGACAATAAAGAAAGAAAATAAACAAATTGAAATTAAGAAAAAAATGTGAAAGCATGTTTTCAAAAGAAGGACCAACACTAAAAAACCCCAATGCAAATGCAGTTGTCTGTATTTGTACATACTTAAAGACTTGAGTTGTCAGTGGGCCTCTCTCTCTCTCTTTCTCTCTCTCTCTCTCTCCTCTCTCTTTCTCTATCCATCTCTCTCTTTTTTCCCCTGTCTCTGTCTCTGACCCTCTATCTCTTTCTCTCGATGTCTGTTCTCTCTCTTTTTGTAAATTAATATCAAGTAGATTTCCCACAGAGATTCTATGTAACTTACAGATCTAGTTGTCTTATTAAAAGCTTTACACAGTCATTATTATTGGTCGTGTTACAATGTATCTGACCTTATCTTCCTTGTAACTCCTTGTCCCTATGTTTTCCCTTTCATCGTCTCAGTCTCTATCTCTATATTCGTCTGATACCCCCCCCCTTTCCCTCTCTCTCTCTCTCTCTCTCTCTCTCTCTCTCTCTCTTCTCTCTCCCTCTATCTTTCTCTGTCTCTGCCTCTAACCTTTTTTCTTTCTATCTTTCTTTTTTGTGTGCAAATTAATGTCTAGTATATTTCCCATAGCGATCCTATACAACTTAGAGATTTCGTTTTCTTATTAAAGTTATACATGTACACAGTCATTGTTATAGATTGTGTTACAATGTATCAACTCCTATTTTCCTTTAACTCATTGTCTCTATCTTTTCTTTTTCATCGTCTCAGACTCTGTCTCTATATTCGTCTGACCCCTTCTTCTTTCTCTGTCTCTGTCTCTGTCTCTCTCTCTCTCTCTCTCTCTCTCTCTCTCTCTCTCTCTCTCTCTCTCTTCT